>QJOA01001135.1:0-10660 GCA_004155915.1 Monosporascus sp. CRB-9-2
ACGTGAAGATCTATAAATGTCCCCACTCTCTGTATAGCAGGTTGCTAGTTTATATGGCAGCTGTTAACTCCATATAACGGTTGCCAGCCTTACGGTTTGATCCTAATGGCTACCGTTATACTACCCCCTTTTAAAAACTTATATACGACTAAAAAATATATATATAAACTTTTGTTAATTATAGGTGCCGTTTTTTCTTTATTAATCCGGTTTCTATTTTTGCGGTTTTATTATTATCGGAATGGTTTTCGTTAATTTTGTCGGCAACCGTTATGCGTATTTATTTTTATAAACGAACCGGTATTTTAAATGCTTTAAAATATTTTGTATAAAACCGTTTTATTATAATTAAGGCGTTTTTAAAATTAATTACGAAATATTATATTTTATTAAAATCGTAAACTTTTTATTTAACTTAATATTATAATTTTTTATAACATGCGTTAAATTTTAATTATTCGATTTATTTTATTTCGAATTTTGGTTTACCGTTAATTTTTTTAAATAATAATAATATTTGTGTTTATTAAGGTAACGGGTTATCGTCGGTTTTGCGTAACCGATTAGCATAAAATAAATTAATTATTTTATAATTCGGTAATAAATTAAAAACGATTTTATAATCGCGTTTTTTTATAATTTTAAAAAGTTTTCTTTATTATAAGTTCAAATAAATAATTAATATTTACGTTACGAAGTTTGTTTTACGGAAAGAAATCTCATCGCCGATTTTAAAATTAATTAAATAACGTTTTTTAACATTTTTACGTTTTTTATAATGCTTTTTTCGTAAATATTTAAACATTTTTAATTTATTTAATAATTATTAATACCCGTTAAGCCAGTTTAATTTTTGCCTTTATTATATTTAATTTTAATAAAAATAAATTCCGGATATTTTTGCTTAATATAACTTTTAACAAAATTACATTGATCGACGAATATTATAATAAATTATGCGTAAAATATAGAACCGGTATATATACGTTTTACTTATTTTAGTGTTTATAGGTATAAAAGCATAAACGTTAATTTAGTTTTTTGGTTCGTAAATTTAATAACTTTTTAAGTTTACGGGTATAAAGCGTTTTTATAATAATATTTCATACCGGTAAGTTTATTTAATTTATTTAGGAATTAGAAAGTAAATTACTTTACGTTATTATTAATTCAAATAATAAATATCTTAAAGAAACGACATAAATATCGATAATATTAATTAATTAAGGTTTCGATGGTATTAATCTTTTTATTTAATAAGGTTATTATAATTCTGTTAAATTTATCGATAAACGTTCATATATAATTATAATTATAATAATTTTTCGGTATATTTTTTTTATTAATAATAACATGATTTTAAATATTATTCGGAATAAGGAAAAAATGAAAAAGTTTTAAAGTTTTATTTTAAGGCATTTTATTCCGACGGTAATTATAATAATTCCGGATATAGTGTTAAATATTCTGTTTAAGCCGGGGTTAAATATATTTTCGTATTAATATTTTAATTATTTTATTTTAATTAAGGGACGTAAATATTTTAAGTACGTAAGTTTTCCGGATAAATACGGTATAGAAAAAAAATACGGTCGTTAATTATTTTTTGGGGTATTATTAATTTATTATTTTTTTTATTTAAGTTTTGTATTTCGTTTTTGCGACGGATAAAATTAATTAAGTTAATATTTTGCGGCATATTTTCGGTTGGTATTTTAATTAATATTTTATTAATGGTAACGATAAAACAGTTTAATCGTTTTAACGGAATTAAAGCTTAATCATTTTTTTCAGGTTTTAATTATAAGTAAATTTATTATTTTTCGTAATAAGGTATTCGCGGTAATATTTTCTTTATTAAATTAATATTAGGAGGTAATATCGAAATTTTTTTTAAAAAAAAGAAAGTTTATCGGATTTAACGTATAAAAAATACGTTTATTTGTAAAGTCTAATAAGGTTTAATAATTAATATAAATAAATAAAAATTATTTTAAAACCTCAGGTAATAATATTTAAAAGTTTAAATTAAAATAAGCAGGTTTTAGTTTTAAATAAAATACTTCTTTTTATTAAAATTATAATTTTCGAAAAATATTTTATAGGTTTTTATTTATTACTTTTTTGTTATTATCAAATAATATTTTTAATTACGTTACGAAATACGTTTAATTTTATTTTAATCGGTTAATTAAATCGAAAAAAAGTAAAAATCAAGGTTTTATAAATAAATCGTTTTGTTTTCTCGAAAATCCGTTTTTATTCGGGTTTTATTACGAAAAAGAGATTTTTTTTAACAAGCGGTTTAATAATTTAATTATGCCATTTTTATAATAACACAATATTCGTATATAATTATTAAATTTTGTAAATAAACGGATTATGGTATAATTATTAAAATTTTTATTTTTTTATTTTTTAAATTATTTTAATTTTAATTAAGTTAATAAAAGTATTTACGTTTATTTTTATAACGATATTAAAATAATCCATTTTTTAACGTTAAACTGGAATTCTTTAATATTTTTTAAAAGTTAATTTTATATAATCGGTAAATAATCTTTTCGTAATATTTTTAATATTTCTTTTAAAGCCGAAATAAATTAATACCTTAGCGGTATATATATTTACGTAATAATTAAAAAGTTTATATAATTAAGTATTAATAAACGATTATTATTAAATAAAATTTATTTTAAGTTTAAACATAAATATTTTTTATTAAAACGTTTTTTAATAAATTTTGAATATTATTAAAGATTTCGATTTAATAATAATACGAACTTTATAAAATATTCAAATAATGTTAATTTTAATTAAACGTTTAATAGTACGATAATTAAATATAATACCGTTAAATTAAAAATTAAAAATTAAATAATTTTTTAAATATTAATTTTTTAACGGTAATTAATATAAAATCGACGTTCCAACTAATATAGTTTTAGGCTAAATAAAATTAAAGCGGCGTTTTTTTATATATATAATTTAATAAAATTTATTTTTAATAATTTATTTATTATTTTTTTAACGGAAAATATTAAACGAATAATTGGTAAATCAAAGGTTTAAAAACGGGTATCGGCTAATTAAATTCCAGAATTATATTATAGCCGGGTGGGAAATTTTAAAAAACTATTTGTTTTTTTTTTTTCGAAAAGAATTTTTTTAAATGAATAAAAGGTTTTAATAAAAATATTTAGATTTATTTTATGTATTCCGGATTTTTATTTTCGGAAAAAATTTTTTTGTCCGTTATATACTTTTTACTTTTATAAAACGGTTACCGTTATAACGTTTAACTCTTTATTTTTAAAAAACATAATTTCTTAAAGTAACGGAAATTTAATTTATTATTTCGTACGGGAATTAATTTTTAATTTATTTATTAATAAGGTGATAATTGTATTATTTTAATAATTTTTATAACGAAAATAATTGATTTAATATTATATACGTCCGGTATATCTTTTTTATTTATTATATTTAACCAAATAATAAATACGGATATTAAAATAAAATTGTTTTAAAATTCTTTTTATAAACGTTAAAAAATTTGGTATTATTTATCGGCCTTTTTTATAGTACGGTTACGGCGGTAAATATCTTTTTAAATCTTAAGATTAACGTACTTATTTAGCAGGTATTAAGTTAAGAATTTAATCGCCGGTAAGAACTTAATTAAAATTAAAAGGTCGTTAAGTTAAATAATATTTTTATTTTCATAATTTAATAATAAATTAAATATTTTTTAAATAATTAAAACCGATAAAAATATTATATCCGGTATTTATAATTTAGAAAATCTATTTAAAACAACCTTGTTCGTTAATTTCGAATATTATAATCATTTAGGTTTTTATTTAGTTAATAAGTTACTTTCGATAATTTTATACCTAAATTAATTTTTTAACCTTATAATATAAACTTATAATTACTTTTTTATTTATTTAATAAAAAAAACGTTAACGAAAAATCGGGTTTATATTTTAATATTATAAAAACCGGTAATATATAACTCAATTTTATTTATTTAAATTTACGTAATTTTGATAAAAGTTTTATATTTTTTAAGGTTATTTATTTGGGTTATTATTAATATATAAAAAATTATCCAAAAGTTTTCCGATAAAATTTTTTTTTCCGATTTATTAAAATTAAACGAATTATTTATTATTTTTATCGTAATAACGTTTTTTTTATTAAAATAATTATTAACTTTATATTCCGTTTTACCATAATTAAAGTACGTATTAACTTTTTAATAAACTTCTTTCTTAATTTTGTACAAAGGTTTACCGGTATTATTTAAAATTTTCGATTTGCCGAAATTATTATTCGAACGGGGTTTTTTGTTTTTATTTTTTAATTTATTATTATCCGGGTCGTATAATTAAAGGTTATATTCTTATTAACGTTTTTTATAAGCAAGCTAATTATTATAAACGGTTATAATAATACGGTTATAAAACTTTCCGGAAATAATATTAAAGTTATAGTTATTTTTAAAAAGACGTAAGCTAAAATTTAAAGAAATATATTTTTATAAAATTTATTCTTATTCGTTTTCGGCGATTTTGGCCTTTTAAACAAAAATGTTAAATTTAAAAATAAAATCGTAAATATTTTAATTTTTACCGGGCTTAAAAACAAAATTACGGAAAACTCTTTTAATAACGAAAACTTAATTTAAGTCGTAATACGATAATTTTAATACCTGTATTATTTTAATTATATATAAAAAATTATGTAATTAATCGGTAACGAATTTTAATTACTTATTCGGCCCTTTTTTTTAAAAAGTTTATTAAATAAATTATATAAAGTTTTGCGTTTTAAAAAAATTATTTATTTATTTCGAATTTATATATAATTTAACGAATTTAAACGTTAAATTTGGTTTTATTACCGTTAAACTTAATTAAGTTATTAACGTAAATTCTATTTTTTCGGTTATAATAAAAATTTATATTATTATTTTCCGTAAATATGTAAAAAATGGGTTATATTATTATATTAATAAAACGAAACGTATTAATATTACCTAAAACGTTATTAATTATGTTTTTTCTGTAAAAACGGTTAATATTATTAAAAAAAATAAAAAAGTAATAATTTTATTTAACTTAAAAACGAACGATTTTATTACGAAATTTTTAAAATTTTCCTTAAACATCTTAATTATCGGTAACCATTTCGTTAATTAATTACTTATCGGAATCGGTTTTTAAATAATTATGGTCTTGGTTTTGGTTTAATAAACTTCTTATTTTTACGGATTCGGTTTCGTTTCGCAATACGTAATTTTTTGCTATTTTTTTTAAGATATTTATTATTTTTTATATTTTAATTTAGATCTTAAAAAAGTATTTCGTTTTTTATGTTTTTAATTTTACCTTTAATTAATTTAAATCGTTTTAAACGTTAATTAATTAATAAGTAATTTTTTAATAAATATTTAATTTTAATATTCATTAATTTAGGTCTTGGTTTTAGATTTGGTTTAAGATACGTTATTTTTCGTCGTTACGTATCGACGTAAAAAATATAATGCTTTATTTATTAATCGTTAGGCCAGCAAGAAAAGGGAGAAACTTAAAATAATATTACGGCCAGCGTTAATACAACATAATAACTAATTTATTGGCGTTATAAACGAAAATTTTAAGCTAAAAAAAAAGGAGAAAAAGGCAAAATCGTAAAGTACGTAAAGATCTATAAATATCCCTACTTTCTGTATGGCAGGTGGCTAGTTCATGTAGCAGCTGTCAGCCCCATGTGACGGTTGCCAGCCTCACGGTTTGATCCTGGTGGCTGCCGTCACAAGTTCTTACCGGCGATTAAATTTCCAGCCCGATATCTGCTAAACGAGTACGTCGATTTTAAAATTTAAAAAAGCATTAACCGCTATAACCGTATTATAAAAAGGGTTAATATATAATACTAAATTTTTCGATACTTATAAAAAAAACCCAAAAATAATTTTACTTTAATATTCGTACCTGTTATTTTATTAAATATATTAAATAAAAAAATATACCGGATATATATAATATCAAATTAATTATTTCTATTATAAAAACCGTTAAAAAAACCTAATAATTACCTTATTAACAAATAAATTAAAAATTAACCCTTATACGAAACGATAAAATAAATTTCCGTGACCTTAAAAAAATATTTTTTTTTTAAAAAAAAATAAAAAATCGAAGGTTATAACATTAACCGTTTAATAAAGATGAAAAATATATAATAGTTAAAAAGTCCCTTTTTCCGGACATCAAAATCCGAAATACATGAAACGAATCCGGAAATTTTTACTAAAACTTTTTGCTTATTTAAAAAATAATTTTCGAAAAAAAGGTTAATATTTTCCTAAATTCTTAATCTAATTATATCGTGATTTTAAAATTCGATCGGCCGATACGTATTTTTAAATTTTAATTTATTAAATGCTTATTTAAAATTTTTTGTTAAAAAAATTAAGAAACAAATTATTAGAAATAAATTTTATTGAATTATATATATAAATAAACGCCGTTTTAATTTTATTTGCTTTAAAACTATAGTCGTTACAATACCGGTTTTGTATCGATTATCGTTAAAAAAAATTAATATTTAAAAAATCGCCTTATTTTAACTTTTTTATTTAACGGTATTATATTTAATTATCGAAATATTCAATTTTTTTGCCAAAATTAATATTATTTAAACGTTTTATAAACTTTATATTATTATTAAATCGGAATATTTAATAATATTTAAAACTCGTTAAAAAACGTTTTATTAAAAATATTATAAAAAATTTATTTATTAGTTATATGTAACTAAGCTTTAAAAAAACTTAAAAAGTTCCGGTTTAATATTAAAAAAAAATTTATTGCGGTATTATAATAAAATTAAACGCAAATATTTTTATCAATTTAATTAAAAATAAAATAATCCAAAAATACAAATTTAAAAACTTTAATAATTATATCGTAATCCATTTATTTATAAAATTTTATAATTACGTACAAATATTTTATTGCCATAAAAGGGGTATAATCGAATTATTAAACCGCTTATTAAAAAAAATACTTTTTTCGTAATAAAACCTAAATAAAAACGGGCCTGTAAAAAAATAAAACGGCTTATTTATAAAACCCTAGTTCTTGCTTTTTTTTAGCTAATTAACCGATTAAAATGAAAATAAACGCATTTTATAACGTAATTAAAGGTAGTATTTAGCAATAATAAGAAAATAATAAATAAAAACCCGTCAAATATTTTTCGAAAACTATAATCTTAATAAAAAAGGTATATTCTATTCAAAATCGAAAGCTGCTTACTATAGTCCCGATTTTTAAGCATTATTGCCCTAAACTTTAGCAATAATATTTTTTTATTATTACTAATTACTAAACCTTATTATATTTTATAAACAAACACGTTCTTTTATACGCCAAATTTAAAAAATTAACCTTTTTTTAACTTTAATATTACCTTTTAATATCAACCTGGCAAAAAAAAGTTTTCGTTACCAATACTTTATTATAAAAAACAATAAACTTATTCATAATTAAGGCCCGAAAAAAAGGAAAAAATTTTAATTTTAATTTTGCTAAAATAACTAAATTTTTTTATCGTTATTATTAACAAAATATTAATTAAAGTACGAATTGAAAATATCTTACAAAATACCAACTTAATTAATCTTATTCGTTACAAAAATAAAGTACAAAATTTAGGTAAAAAAATTATAAACTAATAATACTCGAAAAAATAATTAACGGCCGTATCTTTTTCCGTACCGTATTTATTTATAAGGATTACGTATTTAAAATATTTATATATTTTAATTAAAATAAAATAATTATAATATTAATACGAAAATATATTTAACTTTAACTTAAATAAAACGACCGATAATATATCCGGAATTATTACGATTATTATTAAAACAAAACGTTTTTTTTTAAATAATATTTAAAATTATGTTATTATTAACGAAAAAAATATGCCGAAAAATTATTATGGTTATAATTATATATAAACGTTTATTAATAAGTTTAATAAGATTATAATAATTTTATTAAATAAAAACATTAATGCTGCCGAAACCTTAATTAATTAATATTATCGATATTTATATCTTTTTTTAAAATATTTGCTATTTATATTAATAATAAAATAAAATAATTTGTTTTTTAATTTTTAATTAAATTAAACGAACTTTTCGGTATAAAACATTATTACGGAAATGGGTTATACCCGTAAACTTAAAAAATTATTAAATTTACGAATTAAAAATTAAATTAATATTTATATTTTTATATTAATAACTATTAAAACGATTAAAATATATATATAGCGGCATTAAATTTTATATATAACTTATTATAACATTGATTAATTAATATAATTTTGGTACAAATTATAATAAATGAAAATATCCGGAACTTATTTTCATTAAATATAAATATAATAAAAGCAAAGGTTAATTTAATTTAATAAATATTAATAATTATTAAATAAATTAAAAACGTTTCAATACTTTTAAAAATTATATTAAAAATGCAAAAACGTTAAAAAACGTAAATTAAAAAAAACCGTTACCTAATAAACTTTAAAGTCGACGACAAAGTTTTTTTCCGTAAAAAAGGTTTTATAATATAAATATCGATTATTTGCTTAAATATATAATAAATAAAATCCTTTAAAATTTTAGAAAAATACGGATATAATTTCGATTTTAATTTACCGCCGAATTATAAAATAATTAACTTATTTTATATTAATCGGTTACGTAAAACCGATAGTAACCCGTTATCTTAATAAATTTAAATATTACCGTTATTTAAAAAAAAATTAAAAATTAAAATAAAATAAATCGAATAATTAAAATTTAATAAATATTATAAAAAGTTAAAATATTAAGCCAAATAAAAAAGTTAAAATTTTAATAAAATATAGTACTTTATAACTAATTTTAAAAATGCTTTAATTATAATAAAACGGTTTTATATAAAATATTTTAAAATATTTAAATTACCAGTCCGCTTATAAAAATAAATATGCATAACGGTTATTAACAAAATTAACAAAATTTACTCCGATAATAATAAGGCCGCAAAAATAGAAACCGGATTAATAAGGAAAAAACGGTACTTATAACTAACAAAAACTTGCACACTTTTTTTAATCGTATACAAGTTTTTAAAAGGAAATAATATAACGGTAGCCACTATAGCTATTAGGATTAAACCGTAAGGCTGGCAACCGTTACATGGAGCTGACAGCTGCTAACAGCTACCACATGAACTAGCCACCTGCCATACAGAAAGTGGGGATATTTATAAATCTTTACGCACCTTGCAACTCTGCCTCTCTTTCCTTCGTTTCTTCAGCTTAAAATCTTTGTTCATAGCGCCAATAAACTAGCTACCATGCTATATCAATGCTGGCCGTATCACTTGGCAAGACCCACGGGTACCTAATGGGCCCTTGGCAAAATCTGATAGGTACCTGCGAGTACCCACCAATTTGGATGGGTAGTAGATAGGTACCCATTCCCTCACCCTAGCTGCGTTAATTCAGACACATAACTTATCTCACTAAAATCAGGCCCTATTTTTGAGGTTGTGGCTGCGCCGTAGCTAGGGCTTCCTCAAAACATGTAGCTCTAAATACCGACCCACAAAAGACCCACAGAAATCACGAACTTTAAAAATAAGTCCTGATAATACGGTACAAAATATTAGACACCATATCGGCATTTCTATACAAATTTTTAAAAATCTATCTTAAAATTTGCAAATATAATAACGATAAAAATATTTAATAAAATTAAAAAAAACTTTATTATATATAATTTTAAAAAAAAATTTTAATTATATATATATAACTTTTCGATCGCAATTAAATTAATTAAAATATTTAAAAAATAAATTAAATTTTTAATTATCGGTAAATTTTGATCCGGAATATTTTTTCAATTATTATAACGTAATATTTATATATAACATTTTGCTATAAATTTTTTAAAAATAATTTAATATAAAAAAACCCTTTTAATTATTTTTTATTCGTACGAATTATAACTATTACGTTATAACTATAACAACGTTCCGGATTTAATTAATTTTAACTTTTTTATAGTTATAACGTAATAATTATAACCCGTACGGCCGAAAAAATTAATATACGGACTTTTTTTATATATAATATACTAACGAAGCCCGGTATATAATAACGCGACTGATAGTTATGCTATCGTAATTATAAAACGTTACGATTACCTATTTTCTAAATTTAAACTTAGTTATATTAGCTATAATTGCCGTCGAAAAAAATTTAAAAACCAAATTTATATATATATATTATCTTTTATTCGACGTGTATATAAAGTTATATATTTATTGAACTTAATTTAATTATATAATTTTAATTTTTAAATTATTTAAAAAATATGAGAAAAAAGTTGATAATTTTGATAACGGTACCGAAAACGAGACCCATTTTCTGAAACTAACACTTAGGCCTCGCTGGCTCGTTACGGGGATATGGGATTTAATTGGTTAATTTTTAACGTGATACAACAGTACATTAAAAAAGAATCGGAAAACGAGCCAGCAGAGGCCTGAGCTAGCTGAGGCAACACATAACGCTCTGCTCCACC
>QJOA01000111.1:0-139027 GCA_004155915.1 Monosporascus sp. CRB-9-2
CCCCCCCCCCAGTCTGAAGAATTGCAACATATTTGCCGACAATACTGTTTAAATTTTAAAATAATATGTTAATCTTTTTATATTTTTTAGTTGCAGCAAAGTTATTATTTACGTATATTTCGTTACTTTATACGGTTAATTTAAACTTTACGCCCTTACTAATCAACTTAAAATTATATCTCGTTAATATAAAATATAAAATGATTTTTTTAAAGTGTATCATAAAACGTTTATTATATGACGTTAATCGGAATTTAAAAAATATATTAAAATTTGGTTTTTAATTATAATTGTTGATTCTTTCGTTATATTTAAATTTTGCTGGAGTTTTATTAAAGAACGTATCATAATATTAAACTAAATTTTATAAAATATTTAAATGTGTATTATAACGGGTATTTTATGTGTTTTAACTTTTAACGTTTTCGTTTATTAATATTTCGATTCGAATATAAACTTCTACGGTTATTTCGGTTTAATTTCTATTTAAAGGTCTTATTCTAACGTTATACGTTAATAAATTAAAAATTATTCCGATTAAAATCGTCTTAAATAAATAAATTTGTAAAAGTTTCGTTAAACGTTTCAGATGTTTTTTTAACTTTTTGTAATATAAATAATTAATTATTTAAAAAGTTCATAATTGCTTTAAAATAATTAATTATACCGTTTTTAAACTTCGTTTTTTTTTTAAAAAAAAAAGGATCTTTATAATTTTATTAAGAATATTACGGTTATATATAAGTTATTAATTATTCGATTCTTCTCTTGGTTTTTGGAACTTTTTATCGTTATTTTATATTGATAATCTTTTATTATATCTTTATTTATTTGTTTAATTTTGAATAAAATTTAAAATTTATTTTATTATTTTATAATATTTCTATTAAATGTTAATTATAAAATTTTTACTATATATTCTGTTAAATTTAGTTCATATAATATATTATTTTCGTTTATATTTTTATAAAAAACATTTATTTATTTAATTATTACAGATATAAACTTCAAAACTTATTTTATTAAATCGTGGGTATTCTTTTTAAAAAAAATATATCTTTAATTTTTATAAATATATATCGTATGATTTTAATTATTAATTTATTTATATCCGGTTATTATTTTCAAGATCTTTATTAACTAGTTTATAAAACAATTTTTTTCGATAATTTTAAAAAGAATAAGTCATTAATTTATATTAAAAAATGTAGTTGTTTTTTTAAATTAAAGAATATATCGAATTTTATAAATTTAATAAGTTACGGCTATAATTAATTAAGGTCGACATAATTCCAGATTTTAACAACGTATATCTTAAATTAAAACTTTTTTTTAAAAATAATTTTAATTTTTAATTTTTTTATAAATAATAAAGAACGTTAATAATACGGTTATTATTATAAATCTTATTACTATGTAACCTATATCGTTTTAATAATAATTAATTAATTAATATATAAACGTTAATTAAGCGAATAAAACTTTTAATTATTAAATTTAAGAGATATCAGTTATGTTATTATATTAGGCTAACTGTGTATGCTGTAAGATACGTTCAGCTTCTTGGTAATCTAGCCACGGAACATGTATATGCCGATCAGTAGGTAACCTTTCCAGTTCCGTTATGGGGTGCGCTACGCAACCCCCAGCTAGCTGACACAAGGTCCATGTAGGAAGTGAGTCAATCCAGGGAGTGGGCCAATTCAGAAAGTGGGTCGGTTCAGGAAGTGGGTACACCCTTCCTGTAAAATTAATCAGGTATGCAGTCCCATATTTCGACCAGGGTAACAGGCTGAGGGGACGGCGGATCAAGCAATATTCCGGGTGCAACGTACTAGCGTGTTGAAGTTCACAAGGCTGCAATCGCTTGCCGCTGGGCTCTTGTCATTTCTGGTATCTTCATCTTCATGACGAAGTTTACTGCTCTGGCAAAATCTTGAGGCGGGTGCACTGCTCCTCTTCGTGCAGATAGCGAGCATCATGGCCCGAGGCCTATTGAAAAGGCTTGGGGCGTTTTCCGCTTTCATTTTGCTATTCGGCGCCTCAATCCTCGTTGCAGCGCTTTCCTTCCTCGCATGCATATGGTTCGGCGAGAAGCAACGGTCTCCATGGCGTTATTGCGTAGAGCATGCCTGGCTTCCGCTGATGGTAACACTGGCATCGCTTATCATCCGCCTGGCCGTTTCTATTCAAACGACTACTGCGATCTCATTGGTTGCATCAGTTCTCCTGGAATCACATGTCCATCTGGCGCGTGTCCCAGACGTATCTATATTACGCTTCGCCAACCCAGGTCTGCTCGTTACAAGCCGCATCATGTTAGAATCAATCATTACCTCGCCGCTTGTAGGGATCCTCGGTCTCTGCCTGATCCTATCCTTTATCGCTTTGCAGTTTAGCTCGACGATTCTCCTTTCGGATTTTGGTACTATACCCGCACTGACTATCAACCAAACAAACCAACTCAATGTATCATACGGAGGAAGCACCTCATCGCAGCTAACAAATGAGATGTCATTTTCGGGTGCCCTCTGGACAGCTACCCCGAGCGAGTTCACAGTATTCGCCGAGTATAACGACCCTGGCTACAGGCGTTTCTCTGATGCTGTACATGATACAGGCGTGACGGTGCGGAGTTTCTTGCCTATATCCTCGAGACTGACGAGGATGGGACTTGATCGATACCATGGATACAGTACCACGATAGATACGAGGGTTGCTTGTATCCGGCCGGTCCTCGGAAACATCACCTTTGACGTCATACAAGTCCCTGGCTCCAACAACCTTCACTGGACCTCTCTTTAAGGTTACGCAACTCCTAGTACCCATATCCCCTTTTTACCCCCTACGGCATCCAACCTGACCACCAAATTTAGCTGCCTTGCTAATAGCTTTGATACAGCAAAATTTGTGGGCTTTGGCGAGCCTTCATTTACCCTGTGCCCTTTACTTACCAGCGATGGGGGTCTCAAATCCCCATTAACATTCAGCAGTTTCGGCGGAGGAGTATATCTATTGTTTGACCATACAAATACGACTGCCGGAAGGATAGACACCCAAGATATATGGAGCACAAATAACGATGGAGTGTGGGCAAAGCTCATCCCACCCGCTAGCCAGACTGTTTCGTTAGGCTCAGACATGCGTGTAACTATGTGTTACGATAGCCGGTATGGTCCGCCTCGACAGGAAACCTACGAACGAATATTTCGAATAAATTCCGAGGTCTTTGCTGACTAAAACAAATAAAAATTTTTGGAACTCTACTCGTCTCGTGTTGGCCGAAAGCCTTGGAGATCGAGAAGAGCCCCAGATCTCTATTAGGAAAACTTTAACCGATAACTACCTGGTCGCCCAGCTTGATACAAAAGCGGTGCGGCGGCAGCTGGGAACCACCAACGATACCTTAACGCTGGAGGAAAGGGGTCTTCTAAAATTGGAACTCGGCCCTGGCTATAAGGACCAAATACTCCCCAACCAAGATCCGTTTGAGATACATATGACATACTTGACTCTAACCCCTATACATCCCATCGACGCTTTGATGTTATGCACGAATTGTATAACAGATATCTATGCTCCGGGCAACACCCGGATGGTAAATCACCGTCTGGCGTCTATATTTCTGGACTCTCTCGAAGAAACGAATAGCCCTGCAGTGGCACTACAAGCCATATTCACCATTCTCTCGCAGACGGCGTATTATAACCTCGTCCCTTACTTCGACATACTCGAAACCGGCACGATCACGATTACGGCAAGCCACTACATCCCCGCCAGGAGCATCGGGTTTGCTTCCGTCGCCGCTCTCCTACTGATCCACCTAATACTTGTCGCAATGGCCGTTGCATGTTTCGCCTCTTGGAGTTACCATACGTTGCTTTCGAATATCTGGCAAGCCTTTACGCAGGCTACAGTGGTTATTGATGAGAATGGACTCTACAGCGCCACTACAATTCCGGATAAGGATATTCACAGGTCCCTAAAAGAGCAGGGCCGAGATAAGGAAGAGTGGCATCTTACGGCAGTGACTCAATATTATAGGGAGCCCATGGGAGATATGTTGGAGGAAAATGTTGTGTCTATCCGGAAGAAGACGGCCTAATAAAGATTCAATACGGATGAAGCTCTGTTAGCGTACAACTGGTCTTGTGATTAACCTGCCTACTCTACCATTACGTCCAATCTTGGGAAAATGGTGGCTACATGGCTTTCAACCTTCCAGCCTTGCGCGATAGGCATCTCTTAGCACTTATCAGCGTCGACTTGCACAAGCGACCTTTTCGGATATAGGGGACATCAGTTGTTATATTTAGTGGCTAATTTCTTGTGCTATCGCACGCGTACTTTTTCAGTAGGTTAGCTATGGAACATATATATTTTGTCAGTTAGCAGGGGGTGCGTATCGTACCCCATATATGGCAAGGCACCTTCTGATCGGAACTTACATGTTCCGTGGCTAGACTCCATAAAACTGCAGTAGGCGTTTTACGGGTTCCAGTTCGGAGGGAGGAGAGAAAAGCTCCGGGGTAGTAGAGCTATTAAGTTACTCTTTTCGAATTAGATAAAGCAGGTTTCGAAAAAACTAGAAGGAGAATAAAAATAACGGGTTCTAGGTTAGCAGTAGCTGCTTAGATGTCAAAATATATATATATTAAGTTTTAAATAATTACTTACGGCAACAAAATAAAGGTTGCTTAAATGCTTTTTATGAAATATTAAACATTATAAGGAAAAATGTTATAATCAAAGAACATATCTTAGCTAGCTCAGGCATTGCTGGCTAGTTTTTCAAAGTACCGTTTTTTAGCATTAAAAATTAGCTAATTAAATCCTATATTCTCGTAACTAACTAGCGGGGCCTAAATGTTAAATTTAAGAATACGGGCTTAATTAGTAGATTTTCTCTTAATTCTTTATGTTTAATTAATAAAAAATATATTAACTACGGAATTAATTTATTTTAGAAAAGTTTAATATTTTATATGTGCGTTTAATAAAAGCTAATATATATATAAAACTTTTTTTAATTTTCTTTTTTGACGGCAATTATAATTAATATAACCAAGATTAAATTTAGGAAATAAATAATCGTACCGCTTTTATATTTACAATAGCATAATTATTTGTTAAATTATTATA
Source organism: Monosporascus sp. CRB-9-2 (assembly GCA_004155915.1). Classification (NCBI taxonomy): domain Eukaryota; kingdom Fungi; phylum Ascomycota; class Sordariomycetes; order Xylariales; genus Monosporascus; species Monosporascus sp. CRB-9-2. Next base: position 5,143 of record QJOA01000111.1, read on the forward strand.
TATCGGACTTTTTTGATATATTTTGTATAAAAAAAATCCGTGTATTAATTTTTTGGGCCGTACAGTATATAGTTATTATGTTGTAACTGATATTGCCAGCATTAATATAGCATGGTAGCTAGTTTATTGGCGCTATAAACGAAGATTTTAAGCTGAAAAAAAAAGGAAAAAAGGGCAGAACCGCAAAATGCGTAAAGATCTACAAATATCCTTACTCTTTGTATGGCAGGTAGTTAGTTTATATGGCAGCTATCAGCCCCATATAACGGTTGCCAACTTTACGGTTTAATCCTAGTAGTTGCCGTTATATTACCTGCTTTTAAAACTTTGTATACGATTAAAAAAAGAATGTAAATTTCTGTTAATTATAAAAAGATTTTCTTTATTAATCCGGTTTTTGTTTTTACGGCCTTATTATTATTAAGGTAATTTTTGTTAATTTTATCGGTAACCGTTATATATATTAATCTTTATAAACGGACCCGGAATTTAAAAATTTTAAAATATTAAATATAAAACCGTTTTATTATAATCGGGGTGTTTTTAAATTTAATTACGGAATGTTATATTTCGTCGGAATCGTAACCTTTTTATTTAGCTTAATAATACAACTTTTTATAATACTCGTTAAAAACTTAATTATTTGATTTATTTTTTTTTAAATTTTAATTTATCGTTAATTCTTTTAAGTAACGGTAATATTTAGGTTTATTAAAATAACGGGTTATCGACGGTCTTGCTTAACCGATCGGCGTAAAATAAATTAATTATTTTATAACTTAACTGTTATGACCCAGGGACTTGGCCCATTGCCAAACGGTCGGAGGATGTGTGGACATCTCCGATAAAGCGTCTTGGCTTACGTGACCGGCTCGATGGGTTTAGTGGAGAAAAAGGGGCTTGGCGCTTCGAGCCAGTCAAGCAAGGGAAGTGATTCGACGGGCTCGACGGGCTCGACGAGATTTGACCACTATGGATGGATCGAGTTAGTTCGAATATATCGAGCCAAGATAAATATATATATATTTATTATTTCTATAGCTTAGATAGTACTAGCTTGCAATAATAATTGGTTACCCAGATTACCTACGGTTATTTATTATTACTAAACGTAATTATCCCTTTAATTATTGCTTAGATTTTTACGATATTACTATTAATATAAACCGTACGATTAGGTTTAATAATTAGTTAAGCTTATAGCCGTTATACGTTGCAAACTTTTATTTAATAATATTATTAAATTTTAAATAATATTTAATATTATTATTATATCGATTAATATTGTAGATAGCGTTATTTAATAACTTTAGGAAAAAGTTACCCGATTTAAAGATAAGGTTAAATAATTTAAAAATTAATTTAAGGTCGAAACATTAATTATAACGATTGCCAAAATTAAAGTTAAAAAGCCCGAACTTTACGATAAAAAAGGAAATATTTAAATATTTTTTATTTAGGCCAAGGCGTACCTTCGGTTTTTAGGATTGGAAAACCTGTTAAATTAAATCTTTGCTGTAATAACCTGCTTTACTGGAAATGCCGTAAATTAGTTTAAACTTATTATGCGAAATTATTTATTAATTAAAAAATCCGATAAAAAAAAGATTATTAAGAAAGTTTTTGAATATTATATTAATTTCGAAAATAAATTTTAAAATAACTTTATTAATCCGGACGAAAAACGAAACGTAATTTAAAAACTTTTTTAATTATAATAAAAGGGATTAACGTTTAAATATATTATAATATTTAAAAGTTTAGCTGTTAAAGCCGGATATAAAAATAACGAAAATAATATTATGGTCGATATATTTTATAAAAAATTAAAAGAAAACGTTAAGGATAAATTAATTAAGGAAAACCGGATTATAAACTTTAATAAATATATTATTAAAGTCGTAAAAATTAATAATCGATAGTTTAAAAGATAATAAGAAAGAAAAGGATATTTTATTTCGAAATTAAGTTATTTTAAAGTTAATTAAAGAGAAAAATGCGATTTGTTTTCGATTTTTTACGGAATTTACTTAAAACTTAGAAAATTAAGGATTATTTAATTTAAAAAGGGTTTAATTACCTGCTATAATTGCGGAAAATAAGGATATATTATATAGTAATATAAAAATTAAAAATAATTACGATAATAAATTCCAGCTTTTAAAGGTTAATACCGGAAGGAAATTAGTAATAAAAAGATAATTAATATAATTCGTATCCGAAATAATTATAATTTTTTACCAAAGATATAATAAAAATTAAAAAAAGTTAAAAAGTTATTTTAAGTAATAATTAAAAAAGTTGTTTTTATTAAGCTTACCCTTATAAAATGGCTTTAAAAGTATAAAAAATGGAAGGAATTTAAAGAATATAATTTACCTTCCCAGTTATAACGATAACAGAAAAAAAACGATTAAGTAATATTTAACGTTTAAATTAAGGAATATAAAAAATAAAACGAAAACTTATATTTAAGAAAGCCCGATCAATACGGAAAGTTTTACGCCGTTAATTATAAACGATATTAATACGAAATATACGAAAATTATAAGGAATATATCGTAAAACGGATTATGTAAATATAATAATAAGGTTTTAATTTTAATAATTAAATAAACGACGACCCGAAAGATTAAAAGTGGTACCGATATTTATAAAAAATAATAATTTAGGATAAGATTAATTAATTAACAGCATTTAAAAATTGGCCAGAAAAAAAAATTGTTTTATAAAAAACCCTTTTTATTATTATAATTAATGCAATTATTAAACGTAAAAGGAGCTAGTTTAAAGGATAATAAAAAAATATTACCAAAAAATGATTACGGATTTATAGTTTTAATTAGTGTTTACTGAAAACTTAATAAAGTAACGCGCCTTTTAAGAAAAAATTTAATTTTTTTTTTTTTACGGAAACGAAGTTTTAAAATTAAAATATATTATTAAGGAGGCCTTTTAAAAGCAAATTATTTATTTGGAAGTTACGTTACGCCGATAAAATAGATATTTATAGTAGTTATAAAAATTAAACGAATAATTTTTAAAACGAATTATTAAATTCGAAAATAATTTAAAAAATTAACGTTATTTATAAAGGAACTTTAGGTTGGCAAAAAGAATAGAGGTAAATAATAATACTTTAAAAGGGTTTTATACGTAATAAAAGCGGCAGGAAAAGAATTAATTATAATATAAATACGAATTAAAAAAAAATGATATATTATAATAATAAATTGCGGAGCTATATAAAAAAATTATATCGCCTTAAAAATAATAAATAAGTTATAGTTATTATAGCGAAATAAAGAAAATTTTTATAAGGTTGAAAATGCCGAAGGTTAAATATTTAGTTACGATAACGGATAGGTTAAATACGAAATTAATTACTTTAAAATCTTTGTTAAAGGAAAAAAATAAATTATTAATTTCGATATTATTTTAATAAAGGATTACGATATGATTTTCGGGTTATTATAATTAAAGCAATATAATCCAGCTATTAATTAAAAAATTGGTTAAATAAATTTTATTTTACTTTTTACCGATACGTAAAATATAAATAATAAGAAATTTTAATATTCGATTAATAAAGTTAACGAATATAGGCATAAGGATATAACAGAAATTTTATTATTTAAAGGGATAAAATACGTAATAAGTAAAAAGCATACCAGAAAAATACGGCGTATTATTGTAAACTTTAAAATACGATTTTGGCAAATAAATGACGATTTATTATTAAAACTTAAAAAGTTATTAAAATGGATGGTTAAAGTATTACCAGAATATTATAAGTATAAGCGATTATTTTAAAAAAAGCTTGAAATAAAATTGCTATTTTATAATAAATAGGATTACGAAATAATTTTTAAAGATAATAAAATAATTACTTTTTACCTTATTTATAATTTAAATTAAATAAAATTAAAGGTATTACGCGATTATTTTAAAAATAAGTTAAAAAAAGGTTATATACGATATTTTAAGTTATTAGCAGGATATTTAATGTTTTTCGTATTAAAAAAGAATAAAAAATTGTAATTTGTTATCGATTATAAATAGTTTAACGATATTATTGTTAAGGATAAAACTTTATTATTATTAATTACCGAAATAAAGAATTATTTATACGGAATTTAATAGTTTATATTTTTAAATTTAAAGGAAGGATATAATTAAATACGAATTAAGTTAGGTAACGAATGGAAAATAACTTTTAGGATTAAGTACGGATTTTTCGAATATTTTGTTATGTTTTTTGGATTTACGAACGTACCGGCAACTTTTTAGCAAATAATTAATTACGTATTACGAAAATATTTAGACATTTTTGTTATATGTTATTTTGATAATATCCTAATTTATTCGAAAATTAAAAAAGAATATATAAAATATGTTTATAATGTTTTATAAATGTTATAAAATGTTAATTTTTTGGTTAACGCCGAAAAAAGCACTTTTTATGTATAAAAGATAAAATATTTAGGATATATTATTATTTTTAGATATATTAAAATCGACTTTAAGAAGTTTATAATAGTTAAAAAATGGGCATAATTTATTAACGTTAAAAAAATATAAGCATTTTTTAAATTCGTTAATTATTACAAAAAATTTATACATAACTTTAATAAAATAATTATATTATTAATAGAACTTATTAGGAAGGAAAGTAATTCGAATAAATATTAAAAAAATAAAAAACCTTTTAACAAATTAAAAAGGCCTTAATTAATAAACCAGTATTAATTATATACGACTTAAAACAATTAATTAAGTTAAAAACCGATATTTCGGATTACGCCTTAAAAATAATAGTTAAATATTAAAACGATTAAGGAAACCTTTACCTTATTACTTTTTATTTTTATAAATTATATAAAGCCGAATTAAATTATTTTATATACGATAAGGAATTTTTAATTATCGTTAACGTTTTTAAAAAATTACATATTATCTTAAAGATAATATGTACTAAATTAAAGTATATATAAATTATAAAAATATTATATATTTTTTTACGATATAAAAATTAATCGAAAAATAATTACGTTACGTAAAATATCTTTTTAAATTCGATTACGTTATTATTTATTATAAAAGATTAAAAAATGGCAAAGTAAACGTATTTAGCAAACGACCTAATTTAAGTAATTTAAAATTAAAATATAATAAATAATTTTCGATAAAATATTTAAAGGATATTTATAATAACGACGAATTATTACGATAAAAAAAATTTTAGCAAATATATATTAACGTATATAATAATATAATAATAATTTACCCGAAGGATAACGAATAAATAAAATTTAAGGACTAAAAAAACTTTAAAAAGATTTAATACGAAATATATATAAATATTAATTATATAGATACCTAAGAATTTATAAAACTTTAAAACGTTTATAATAAATATATTATTTTTTTAAAATGAAATTAATTATATAAAAAGTAATACGATAATGTAATATTTGCGCCAAAATAAAAATACGACGATATAAACCTTACGGAAAATTATAATTATTACTAATTACAAAGCGATTATAAGATTTTATTATATTTAATTTTATTATTAAGCTCTTTATATTAAAGGATTTAATTATAAAAATATATTACGACAGTATTTTCGTAATCGTTAATCGATTTACGAAATTTTTTTATTTTTTACTTTATAACGAAAATATCGCTATAAAATAACTTATATATATTTTCTTTCGATATATTTTAAGTATTTATAAGTTTTTAACGGAAATTATATTAAATAAAAATATAACTTTTACTCTAAAATTTTGGTAAGGATTAATAATTTAATTTAAATTAAATTATAAATTATTTAACGCATTTAAATCGTAAATAAACGGATAAACGGAAAAAATTAATTAAACATTAAAAACGTATTTACGATATTATATTAATTACGAATAAAATAATTAAATCAAAAAGTTATTAATTATACAGTTAGCTTATAATATTAATTATTACGAAAATATTAAAACGACGCCAGTAATTATTAATTCTAGTTTTATATTAAAAATTTATAAAAATTTATACCAAAAATTAATTAACGTTAAAGTAATTTTGATATCAAAATAATTAAAATAATTATATACCGAAATAAAAATAAAATTTAAATTCGTACGTAATTAAATAAATAAATATTATAATTAAAAAAAATTAAAAAAATTAACTTTTTCGGAAAAGGAAATGGTTTATTTAATTATTAAAAACGTTTAAATTAAGCGATTTAATAAAAAATTTAACTTTAAATATATTAATTTATATAAAATTATTAAAAAAATTTCAAAAAATAATTACGAATTAAAATTATTATCGAAAGTTAAATTTTATTTAATTTTTTATATTTTTTTATTCGAATTAACAGTAAATATTATTAAAGTTAATATAAAATAAAAGGAAAAAGTTATAAAAAACGTACCGGTTTACAAAGCAGAAAAAATATTAGATATACGGAAATAAAACGAATTTATTTAATATCTAATTAAATAAAAAGATTACTTAAATTCCGAAAATACCTAAGAACTTACGAAAAATTTTACAAACGCCTAACGCCTTTTAAAAAACTTTTCCTAATAACGTTAAAGTTACCAAAATTAAAATTCCAGTTTACGTTATTTAACGGTACTTAATTTATTTTTTTAATATTAAATTAATCAGCAGAAAAAATAATTTACGCGAATACAGCTATTTTGGCTTTTAACTGCCTTTATTCCCGTTTTAAACGTTTAAATTCTTTTATTACTTTCGTACCTTAAATTTCCCAACGTAATATTTCGATTTTATATTATTATAGCAACTTTTTTTAACTCCGAAACCGGATTAAACGATTAAATAATTCGTTAAAGTATTATTAAGCTTTAAATAAATTTTTTTCGGTAAAACGTTTTTAAAGTTTTAATCGGTTTTTTTTATCCATTAATTTCCGATATTCTAATTCGGAAAAACCAAAAAGGTTATAAAAATTAATATACTTAATATAATAAAAACATTTTCCAAAATTAAAATAAACTTTATAAATTTCGTTTTTAAACTTGCAACAAAAATAAAAAAAGTTAAAAAATATGTTAAAATTAAAACGGTTAATTTGTTCCGAAAAAATTAAAGCGTTATTACGTTTACGACGAAATCGTTATTTTTTAATTCGATTAAATATAATAATTAGGTTATAAGATATAATAATAAAAAAAAAATTTTATTTATTAAACGATACGATAAATAAATTAATTTTTAAAGGCAAAAATTTAAAAAGGAAAAAATCGTATTATAACCTAAGAATTTAACTTATTACTAAACGGTCGGAAAATGTATAAATATTTCCGATAAAAAGTTTTGGCTTACGTAACCGGTTCGATAGCTTTAGTAGAAAAAAAGAGGTTTAACGTTTCGAGCTAATCGAGCAAAGGAAATAACTTAACGGGCTTAACGGGCTCGACGAAACTTAACCATTATAAATAAATCGAACCAGTTCGAATATATCGAGCCAAAATAAATATATATATGCTTATTATTTTTATAGCTTAGATAGTACCAGCTTACAATAATAATTAATTACCTAAATTACCTACGGTTATCTGCTATTACCAAACGTAACTATCCCCTTAATTATTGCTCAAATTCCTACGATACTACTGCTAACATAAACCGTACAACTAGGTTTAATAGTTAGTTAAGCCCATAGCCGTTATATTAACGGCAAATCGAGAACGAAATTTTATATAGGTTTTTTTAAAACTTTAAAAAGTTTTATTTATTATAAATTTAAACAAAAAATTCGAATTTATATCGTAAAACTTTGTTAACAACCTTAAAATTAATTAAGTAACATTTTTTATTAACTTACGCTTTTTAACGTTTTTATATTTTTACTACGGCTTTTTAATAAACGTTTAAACGTTTTTATTTTGTTTAATAACTATAATTATCTGTTAAATTAATTCGGTTTTTACCTTTATTATATTTAAATTTAATAAAAATAAGTTCTGAATACTTTTATTTAATATAATTTTTAATAGATTTATATTAATTAATATATATTATAATAAATTATATCCGAAATTTAATACCGGTATATATACGTTTTAATTATTTTGTTACTTATCGCTATAAAAACGTCAACGTTAATTTAATTTTTAAGTCGTAGATTTAATAATTTTTTAAGTTTAAGGATATAAAAAGTTTCCGTAATAATATTTTATGCCGGTAAGTTTATTTAATTTAACCAAAAATAAAAACCAAAAAAAATATTTTACGTTATTATTAATTTAAATAACGGATATTTTTTAAAAAAAACACGATATAAATATCGATAATACCAATTAATTAATATTTCCGCGGCATTAATTTTTTTATTTAATAAAAATATTTTAATTCTATTAAATTTATCGATAAACGTTTATATATAATTATAACCGTAACGGTTTTTCGGTATGTTTCTTCCGTCAACGGTAACGTAATTCTTAATATTATTCGGAAAAAGGAAAAAGTAAAAAAATTCCGGAATTTTATTTTAAAACGTTTTATTTCGCCGGTAATTATAATAATTCCAAATATATTATCGGATATTTTATTTAAACCGGAACCAGATATATTTTCGTATTAATATTTTAATTATTTTATTTTAATTAAAGTACGTAAATATTTAAGTACGTAAATTTCGTAAACAAGTACGGTATAGAAAGAAATACGGCTGTTAATTATTTTTTTACTTAAATTTTATGCTTTATTTTCGTAACAGATAACGTCGATTAATGTTATGACCTGAGGACTTGGCCCATTACTAGACGGTCGGAGGATATATGGACATCTCCGATAAAGGGTCTTGGCTTACGTAACCGGCTCGATAGGTTTAATAGAAAAAATAAGGCTTGGCGTTTTGAGCCAGTTAAAGAAGGAAAATGATTCGACGGGCTCGACGGGCTTAACGAAACTTAACTATTATAAATAGATTGCGCCAGTTTAAGTATATCGAACTAAAATAGATATATATACGCCTATTATTTTTATAATTTAAATAATACTAATTTGTAATATAATTTAGTTATTTAAATTATTTACGGTTATTTATTATTATTAAACGCAATTATTATTTTATTATTAAAATTCTAACGATATTATTATTAATATAAACCGTACGATGAGATTTAATACTTAGTTAAGCCTATAACCGTTATACATTATAAGTTTTTATTTAATAATACCGTTAAACTTCAAGTAATATTTAATATTGTTATTATATCGACCAATATTACGGAAAATGTTATTTAATAATTTTAGGCAAAAATTATCCGATTTAAGGATAAAATTAAATAATTTAAAAATTAAATTAAGGCCGAAATACGGAATATAACGATTGTCAAAATTAAAATTAAAACACCCGAACTTTACGATAAAAAGGGAAACGTTTAAATATTTTTTATTTAGGCTAAAACGTAGCTCCGGTTTTCAAGATAAGAAAATTTGCTAAATTAAAATTTTATTCTGGTAACCTACTTTATTAAAAATGCCGTAAATTGGTTTATATTTATTATGCGAAATTATTTATTAATTAAAAAATCGGAAAAAAAAAATTTATTAGGAAAGTTTTTAAATATTACGTTAATTTCGAAAATAAGTTTCGAAATAACTTTATTAATCCGGATAAAGAATAAAGCGTAATTTAAAAACTTTTTTGATTACGACAAAAAGGATTAATATTTTAATATGTTATAATATTTAAAATTTTAACTATTAAAGCTGGGTACGGAAGCAATAAAAATAATATTATGGTTAATATATATTATAAAGGATTAAAAGAAAATATTAAAAACGAATTAATTAAGGAAAACCGGATTATAAGCCTTAATAAGTATATTAACGAAGCCGTACAAATCGATAACGGATAATTTAAAAAACGAAAAAAAGGATATTTTATAGCGAAATTAAGTTATTTTAAAGTTAATTAAGGAAAGAAACGTCATTTATTTTCGATTTTTTATGGAATATATTTAAAGTTTATGGAATTTAGAATTACCCAGTTTAAAAGGGGCTTAATTATTTGTTATAATTACGGAAAATAGGGATATATTATACGATAATATAAAGGTTAAAAGTAATTACAATAATAAACTTTAACTTTCGAAAATTAATGGCGGAAGAAAATTAGTAACAAGAAAATGATTAATATAATTCGTATCCGAAAGAATTATAAATCTTTACCAAAAATACGATGGGAATTAAAAAAAAATTTAAAAGGGTATTTTGGGTAATAATTTAAAAAAATATTTTTATTAAGCTTATTTTTATAAAATAGTTTTAAAAGTATAGGGGATAAAAAGGATTTAAGGGAAGAATTTACTTTTTTAGTTACAAGGACGAAAAAGAAAATGATTAGGTAATATTTAACGTTTAGATTAAGGAATACTGAGAGTAAAATGAAGATTTATGCCCATGAAAATCCGATCGGTACGGAAAGTTTTATGCCGTTAATTGCAAACGATATTAATACGGAATATACGAAAATTATAAGGAATATATCGTACGATAAGTTATGTAAATATGGCGATAAGGTTTTATTTTTAATAATTAAATAAGTAATAGCCCGAAAAACTAAAAATAATACCGATATTTGCCCAAAATAATAACTTAGGATAAAATTAATTAATTAGCAGTATTTAAAACTTGGCTAAAAGGAAAAAACTATTTGCAAAAAGCCTTTTTTATTACCATAATTAGTATAATTATCAAGCGCAAAAAAATTAGTTTAAAGGACAATAAAAAAGTATTACTAAAAAATAATTACGGATTTCTAGCTTTAATTAGTATTTATTAAAAACTTAATAAAGTAACGTACTTTTTAGGAAGAAATTTTTTTTTTTTTTTTGCGGAAATAAAAATTTAAAATTAAAATATATTATTAAAAAGGGTTTTTAAAAGTAAATTATTTATTTGGAAATTATGTTACGACGATAAGATAAATATTTATAATAGTTATAAAAATTAAACGAATAATTTTTAAAACGAATTATAAAATTCGAAAATAGCTTAAAAAATTAACGTTATTTATAAAAAAGCTTTAGGTTAATAAAAAGAATAAAAGTAAAGAGTAATATTTTAAAAGGGCTTTCTAGACAAAAAAAACGGCAGGAAAAGGATTAATTATAATATAAGTACGAATTAACAAAAAATGGTATACCGTAATAGTAAGTTACAGAGTTATATGGAGAAATCATATCGCCTTAAAAATAATAAATAAATTATAATTACTATGGTGAAATAAAAAGAGTTTTTACGAGGCCGAAAATGCGGAAAATTAAATATTTAGTTACGATAACGGATAGGTTAAATATAAAATTAATTATTTTAAAACCTTCGTCGAAAGAAAAAGAAAATTATTAATTTCGATATTATCTTAATAAAAAATTATAATATAACTTTCGGATTATTATAATTAAAGCAGTATAATCCGGCTATCGATTAAAAGATTGACCAAATAAATTTCGTTTTATTTTTTTACCGATACATAAGATATAAACGATAAAAAATTTTAATATTCGATTAATAAGGTTAACGAATATAGGTAAAAAAATACGATAGAAACCTTATTATTTTAAGGGATAAAATATATAGGAAACACAAGGTATATTTCAAAAAAATACGGTATATTATTATAAACTTTAAAGCATAATTTCCAGAAATAAATAATAACTTATTATTAAAACTTAAAAAGTTATTAAAATAAATAATTAAAATATTACTAAAATATTATAAATATAACAGATTATTTTAAAAAAAAGCTTAAAATAAAATTGCTACCTTATAGCGAATAAAACTACAAAATAGTTCTTAAGGGTGGTAAAACGATTAATTTTTACCTTATTTATAACCTGAACCAGACAGAATTAAGGGTCTTACGTAATTACCTCGAAAATAAGCTAAAAAAAGGCTATATATGACGTTCCAAGTTATTAGCAGGATACCTAATATTTTTCGTATAAAGGAAAAATGGAAAATTGCGATTTGTTATTCATTATAGATAACTTAACGACATTATTATTAAGGATAGGACCTTATTACCATTAATTACCGAAATAAAGGATTGCTTGCACGGAGCTTAATGGTTCATATTTTTAAACTTAAAGGAAGGATATAACCAAATACGAATTAAGTTAGGTAACGAATGGAAAATAGCCTTCAGGACCAAACAATGATTAATTACGTGCTACGAGAATACTTAGACATTTTTGTTATGTGTTATCTTGACGACATACTGATTTATTCGAAGATAAAAAAAAAGCCTAGAAAATATGTTTACAAAGTCCTATAAGCGTTATAAAATGCCAATCTTTTAGTTAACGCCGAAAAAAGCACCTTTTATATACAAAAGGTAAAATACCTAAAACATATTATTACTCCTGGATATATCAAAATGAACTTTAAAAAGTTCGTAATAGTTAAAAAATGGACATAATCTATTAACGTTAAAAAATACAGACATTTTTTGGATTTGCCAATTATTATAAAAAGTTTATACGCAATTTTAGCAAAATGGTTATACCATTAATAAAGTTTACCAAAAAAGAAATTTAAATAAATACTAAAAAAATAAAAAGCTTCTTAGCAAATTAAGTGCGCTTTAACTAATAAACCAGTACTAATTATATATAACCTAAAACGACGAATTAAATTAAAAACCGACGCTTTAAATTATGCCTTAAAATAATAATCGGATGTTAAAATAATTAAAAAAATCTTGACCTTACTACTTTTTATTTTTATAAGTTATATAAAGCCGAATTAAATTACCTTATCTATAATAAAAAATTCTTAATTATCGTTAACGCTTTTAAGAAATTTAAACATTATCTTAAAAACAAGATATACTAAATTAAGGTATATACGGATTATAAAAATATTATATACTTTTTTACGACACGAAAACTAATCGAAAAATAATTACGTTACGCAAAATATCTTTTTAAATTCGATTACGTGATTATTTATTGCAAAAAATCAGGAAATGGGAGAATAAACGTATTTAATAAATAACCTAACCTAAACAAATTTAAGGTTAAGATATAATAAATAATTTTTAATAAAATACCCGAAAAATATTTACGATAACGACAAATTATTACAGTAAAGAAATCTTACCTAATATGCATTAACGTATATAATAATATAATAATAACTTACCCGAAAAATCATAAATAAATAAAATTTAGGTACCAGAAAATTCCAAAAAAACCTAATACGAAACAGATATAAATATTAATTATATAAATACCTAAAAATTTACAAAACCTTAAAAGGTTTATAACGGATATATTATGTTCTTAAAATAAAATTAACGATATTAAAAATAATATAATACTATAATATTTACGTTGAAATAAAAATATAACGATATAAGCCTTACGAAAAGTTATAACCATTACCAGTTACAAAACGACCATAAAATTTTATTACATTTAACTTTATTATTAAATTCTTTATATTGAAAAATACAGCGATAAAAGTATATTACGATAATATTTTCGTAATTATTAATTGATTTACAACATCCTTTTATTTCTTACTTTATAACGAAAATACCGATATAAAATAATTCGCATATATTTTCTTTAAATATATTTTAAACATTTATGAACTTTTAACTGAAATTATATTAAATAAAAGCATAATTTTTACTTCAAAATTTTGGCAAAAATTAACAACTTAATTTAAACAAAATCATAAATTATTTAACGTTTTTAAAATGTAAATAAACGAATAAACGAAGAAAATTAACTAAACATAACAAAGGTACTTACGATATTACGTTAATTACGAACAAAACAACTAAATCGAAGAATTACTAATTATATAATTAATTTATAATATCAGTTACCATAAAAGCATTAAAACGATATTAATAATTACTAATTTTAATTTTATACCAAAAGTTTACAAAGATTTATACAAAAAATTAATTAACCTTAAAATAAATTTAATATTAAAATAACTAAAGTAATTATATACCAAAATAAAAAGAAAACTTAAATTCGTACGTAATTAAATAAGTAAATATTAGAACCAAAAAAACTTAAAAGGATTAATTTTTACGGAAAAAAAGTAATATACTTAATTAATAAAAATATTCAAATTAAACGACTTAAGAAAAAATTTAACGTTAAATATATTAATTTATTTAAAATTACCAAGGAATTATAAAAAACTATTACGAATGAAAATTAAACTGTATTTAAATTTTTAAATTTTTTTTTATTTAAATTAGCAGCAAATACGATTAAAGTTAATATAAAGCAAAAGGAAAAAATCATAAAAAACGTACCAATTTACGAAATAAGGAAACATGAAACGTACAGAAATAAAACGAATTTACTTAATACCTAATTAAATAAAAAAATTACCCAGATTTTGAAAATTTTTGGAAACCCGCAAAAAACTTTATAAATATTTAACGCTTTTTAAAGAACTTTTATTAATAACATTAAAGCCGCCAAAATTAAAATTCTAATTTACGTTACTTAATGGTACCCAATTCGTTCCTTTAATATTAAATTAATTAGCAAAAAGGATAGCCTATACGGATGTAATTATTTCGGCTTTTAATTACTTTTATTCCCGTTTTAAACGTTTAAACATTTTTATTATTTCCGTACCTTAAATTCTTTAACGTAATATTTTAATTTTACGCCGTCGTAATAACTTTTTTTAACTCCGTAACCGGGCTAAACGATTAAATAATTCCTTTTTAATAAAACGTTTTTAAAAATTGAATCTGTTTTTTTTATTTATTAATTTCCGTTATTTTAATTCGGAAAAAGTAAAAAAGTTATGAGGATTGATATATTTAATATAATAAAAGCATTTTTTAAAATTAAAATAAATTTTATAAATTTTGTTTTTAAACTTATAACAAAAACAAAAAAGGTTAAAAAAATATATTAAAATGAAAACGGTTAATTCGTTCCAACGAAATTAAAACGTTATTACATTTATAACGAAATCGTTACTTTTTACTTTGATTAAACATAATAATTAAATTATAAAATAAAATAATAATAAAAAGAAGAAACTTATTTACCAAACGATACGATAAATAAATTAATTTTTAAAAATAGAAAATTTAAAAAAAAAAGATTATATTATAATTTAAAAACCTAACTTATTATTAAACGGTCGGAAAATATATGGACATTTCAGATAAAGGGTTTTAACTTACGTAACCGGCTTGATAAATTTAATGGAAAAAATAGGGCTTAGCGTTTCGAGTTAATCGAATAAAAAAAGTAACTTAACGGGTTCGACGGGCTTAACAAAACTTGACCACTATAAATAAATCGAATTAATTCGAATATATCGAGCCAAAACAAATATATATACGCTCATTATTTCTATAACTTAGATAGCACCAGCTTGCAATATAATTTGGTTACCCAGATTACTTACGGTTATCTGCTATTACCAAACGTGATTATTTCCTTATTACTCAGATTCCTATGATACCACTGCCAACATAAACCGTACGACTAGGTTTAATAATTGGTTAAACCCAGAACCGTCACAATTAAGTTATCATTTTGCAAAAAATTTTCGATTCGTATTTTAAGCGGTATTTCGTTAATAATAAGGTTAAAAAGTTTAATTATTTGAACAGAATCAGGATTCAATCTTTTCTTTTTTTTAAACATTAATTATAAATAAATCGACCGTTATTTATTATAAAATATCCGTAACGATGTTTTTTTTTGTTAAATTAATATTAAAAAGAAATATCGAAATTAAAAAGAAAATCGGTTTATTAAATTTAATGCGTAAAAAAATACGTTTGTTTATAAAGTATAATAAAACTTAATAATCGGTTATAATAAAAAATTTATTTTTAAAGTGCAAGATAATAATGTTCGACGGTTTGGATTATAATAAATAAATTTTGGGTTTAAATAAGATACGGCTTTTTTATTAAGGTTATATTTTTCCAAAAATATTTTACGGATTTTTATTCGTTATTATTATTATTATTATCAAATAATATCTTTAATTACGTTACGGGATACGTTTGTTTTTACTTTAATTAATTAATTAAGTCTAAAAAAAATCAGAATTAAGGTTTCGTAAGTAAACCGTTTTTATAGTAATAAAATATTAGTACGTAATTCTAAAGTTTTATAAATAAACGAATTACGGTACGATTATGAAAATTTTCGAATTTTTATTTTTAAATTATTTTAATTTTAATTAAAACAACAAAAATATTTACGTTTACTTTTATAATAATATTAAAATAAATTTTGTTTTTAACGTTAAACCGAAACTTTTTAATATTTTTTCAAAACTTGATTTTATATAACTGGTAAATAATGTTTTTATAATATTTAGAATATTTTTGTAAAGCCGGAATGAATTAATACGTTATCAGCATAAATATTTACGTAATAATCCAAAAAGATATATAATTAAGTATTAGTTAATGATTATTATTAAATAAAATTTAATTTTAAATGAAAAAAAAATTTTATTAAAACGTTTTTTAACGAATTTTAAATATTATTAAATATTTCGATTTAATAACGATACGAGATTTAAAGAAAGTTTAAATAATACTAATTTTAATAAAACGTTTAACATTTTAATAATTAAATATAATACCGTTAAATAAAAACGTTGAAAGAAAGTAATTTTTTAACTATCAATTTTTTTAACGGTAATTAATATAAAATTAACATTCCGGCGAATATATCTTTAAGGTAAATAAAATTAAAACTGCATTTTCCTTGTATATATAATTTAAAAAGGTTTATTTTTAATAATTTATTCATTATTTGTTTTTTTAGCGAAAAATATTAAACAGGCGCCCGGTAAATTAAAAGTTTAAAACCGGATATCGGCCGGTCGAATATTAAAATTACGTTATAATCGGATCGGAAATCCGAAAAAGTATTAAAAAGATTTAATAAAAGTTTCCGGATTCGTTTTAGTATTTCGAATTTTTATTTTCGGAAAAAGAGATTTTCTAACCGTTATATATTTTTCATTTTTGCAAAACGGTTAACGTTATAACGTTTAACTTTTTCTTTTATTATTCAGTCCGAAAATTAATTTTTAATCTATTCGTTAATACAGTAATAATTACGTTATTTTTGGCAGGTTTTATAACGAAAATAATCAGGTTAATATTATATATATTCAATACTTTCTTTTTTTTAATATTTTTAATAAAATCATAAATACGGGTATTAAGGCAAATTTATTTTCAAGTTTCTTTTATAAATATCGGAAAATTTAGTCTTATTTATTAACCTTTTATATAACGTAATTACGATAATTAATATTCTTTTAAACTTTAAAATTAATGTACCTATTTAATAAATTTCAGGTTAAAAATTTAATCGCCGGTAAAAATTTGTTTAAAGTTCAAAAGTTATCGGGCCAGATAATATTTTTATTTTTATAATTTAATAATAAATTGAATTCTTGTATTTAGTTAAAACCGAAAAAAATATTATATCTAGTATTTATAATATAAAAAAGTTAATCAAAAAAACTTTATTTATTAAGTTCGAATATTATAATTATTTAGGCTTTTATTTAGCCGACGGATTATATCCGGTTATTTTATAATCAAATTAATTTTTTTAACCGATTAATGTAAATTTATAATCGTTTCTTTATTTACTTAATAAAAGAAGTGTTATTAAAAATCCGGGTTTATTTTCCGGTATTATAAAAAGCGATAATACGGAAGTTAATTTTATTCATTTAGATTTACGTAATTTTAGTAAAAATCCTCCTGTGTTTAAAGTCATTTATTTTCGTTATTATTAAAAAGAATTTATCGAAAAAAGATTTTTACGATTTTTCTTTTTGGATTTATCGAAGCTGGATAAATTCTTTAATATATTTACCGTAATAATCCTTTTTTTATTAAAATCATTATTAGATTTAGATTCCGTTTTGTTATAGTTAAAATATATATTAACCTTTTAATAAGCTCTTTCTTATTTTCCGATAAAGACTTGCCGGTATTATCCGAAATATTTAATTTATTAACATTATTATTCAACCAGGGGTTTTTATTTTTATTTTTCGGTTTATTGTTAATAAGGTTTTATAATTAAAATTTACGCTTTTTTAACTTTTTGTATAAGCAAACTGGTTATTATAAGCGGTTATAATAATATAGTTATAAAACCTTTCGTAAATAACGTTAAAATTGCGGTTATTTTTAAAAAGGAGTAAATCAAGGTTTTAAAAATGTGTTCTTATAAAACTTGCTTTTATTTATTCTCGGCAATTTTAATCTTTTAAACGAAAACGTTAAATTTAAAAATAAAATTATAAATATTTTATTTTTGCCGGGTTTAAAAACGAAAATAGGGAAAGTTTTTTTTAATAACGGAAACTTAATTTGGATTATAATACGATAATTTTAATATCTGGATTATTTCGGTTCTATGAAAAAAAAAAGGTTGTATAATCGATTAATAACGAATTTTAAATACCTATTTCGCTGTTTTTAAAAAAGGTTTATTAAGTAAATTATACGAATTTCTTTATTTTAAAAAGTTGGGTTATTTATTTCAAATTTATTTATAATTTTACGGTCTTATACGTTAAAGTTGGTTGGTTTTGTTATTCTGAATTTTAATTAGGTCGTTAACGTAAGTTTTTTTCTTTCGGTTATAATTAAAATTCGCGTTATTATTTTTCGTAAATTTACGGAAAATAGGTTATGTTACCATATCGGTAAAACGAAACGTATTAATATTATCTAAAGTATTATTAAACATATTTTCTTAATAAAGGCGGTTAATATTATTGGAAAAAGGAAAAGAATTATAATTTTATCCGATTTAAAAGCGAAAGATTTTGTTACGGCATTTTTAAAATTTTCCTTAAACATTTTAGTTATCGTTAATTATTTGATTAATTAGCTATTTATCGAAATCGGGTTTTAAATAATTATAAATTTAATTTTGATTTGGTTAGTTTTTTATTTTTAAAAATTCGGTTTTATTTTTTCGGTACGTCGTTTTTTGCCCTTTTTTTAAGATATTTATTATTTTTATATTTTGTTTAGGTTTTAAAAAAGCATTTCGTTTTTATGCTTTCGATTTTACTTTTAATTAAGTTAAACCGATTTAAATCTTAATTAGTTAATAAGTAATCTTTTTTAATAAATATTTAATTTTGATATTAGTTAATCTAGATCTTTGTTTTGAATTTAATTTAAAACGTATTATTTTTCGTCGTTACGTATTAACGTAAAAAAAATATAGTACTTTATTTATTAATTGTTAAGCCAGCAAGGAAAGGAAGAAGCTTAAAATAATAATACGACCAGCATTTATATAATATGATAATTAGTTTATTAACGCTATAAACGACGATTTTAAATTAAAAAAAAAGAAAAAAAGCAAAACCGTAAAATACGTAAAGATTTATAACTATCCTTATTCTCTATATGGCAGATAGCTAGTTCATATAGCAGCTGTCAGCCCTTTATAACGGTTACCAGCATTATAGTTTGACCCTGGTGGCTGCCGTTACAGTAACCATGAAAGAATTAGAGTTAATAATTTTCAACCAAATCCGGAACGGTTTTATAATTACGACGTAATAATTATAATCCGTACGAATAAAAAAGTCATTAAACCAGATTTCTTATATTATAAAACCTGTAGTAAAATATTACATATAATAATTACGTTATCGTATTTAAAAAGGCGTTTCGTACCTGGTCAATCTCAACGTTTTTATAATTACGAGGTAATAATTACCGCATTTATTATTTTAAAATAGGCTTCTTTAAAGTAATTTAATATAAGAAAAAGTTATTTAATTATTTACTTAATTATACGGATTAATAGTTATTACGTTACAGGTATAAAAAGGTTAAGGTTAACCAGGTTCGAAACGCCTTTTTGATTACGATAACGTAATTATTATATATAACATTTTATTATAACGTTTTATATATATAAGCGAAAGACCTATATAAGCGAACCACTTTTTAACATTTCGTAATAATAAATTTAAATAATTTAATAATAATATTTCGTATTGATTTAAATTAATCGGATTATTCTTGGCTAGATATATTTATAACTTTTTTATAAGTACGCGTATTATGTCCGGGCTTGCCGTAAACGCCATATTTCCTTTTTTGATTTTAACATTTTTACGACGACCTTTTTTAGTTATTATTGGCTGCATTTTTTTATTACCTCTTTTTTTGGGCCAAAAAAGGTTATTTTTTTATATAATAAGTATTTGTTTTTTTAAAAAACGTTTGCTTTAAATATAATTTGTTTTAAGTAATTAAACCTTTGTCCGTACAAAAAAGCGGTTTTATATAATAATAATATATAATTTCTCTTTATAAAATTAACCGATTTGAGTATTTTTATCAACGAATTATTTTAATAATTTTTATTTTTCTTTTTATAAATATCGTTTTTATTTTGTTATTTTATGTATATTTTAAGTGTTTTAACGAAGAGTAAAATAGAACCGGTGAAGGTTAATAAGAAGACGGTTAACGTAGGTATAATTAAATGAACATTTAATGGGGGAAAAAGGTTATAAAGATCGAATAAAATAAGATTAATTTTTGTAAATTTAGATTAATATTATCGGACGTTATAATAACTTAAAATACGTAATAAAAACCGGTAAACACTCTTATTAATAATATAAATGTAATAATATTATATTAAGATTTCGATACAACGTAAATAAGTATGTTATAAAATAAAAATATAAGATATATTAAAAGGTTGAAACCAATACGAAAAAATGCGCCCGTATATAAAACGTAATGATCTTATTATTAACGTAATATCTTTTTAATTTTATCGAATAGTAACTATTGTAACTATGGAAAATAAAAATAGTTTTAAATTTTTCGTACGTATTTGAATATGTTTATTAAAACATTAAATTTATTTAAAACTTAATTTAGTTAACGTCCTATACATGCTCGCGAGCCGTTTTTTGGCACCTTATAACAACAAACTTAAATTATTTAACTATAACATATTAAATTAATTATAATTTATCGAATACTTTTTTGTTAACTATATTTACAGCTTTTTTTTAAACGTACATATTATATTAAAGCTTATTACGGATATTATGTTGCGATTTTTTTTAATCTGCTCGTAACGGACCAATATTTAATACGTTCAAGTTAATATTACTCCTATTTCGTATTAAGCAAAATCGAACGATTAGAAAATTATTATTAATCGAATCTTTAACCCAAATACGTAAACATTTCTTGTCCGGCTTTTATACGTTAAAAATATATGTCGTGAAACGTATTAAAAAACGCGTTAAAATGCGCGTTGCGGGGTATTTCGTAAGGCGCGTCGGTATATAACGGGACGTATAGCAGGGCGTATAGCAGGGCATGTCGGGTTTAATCTGGCAATAATTCGATATTTACATAATTAAATAAATAAAATAAACGTTTTTAATTAAAAGAAATACTTACTAAAAAGGATAAATAAAATCTTTTGGCCGGTAAAAAGGTGGTAATAATAAAAAGTTGCTAGTAACTGTTAAAGGTTATCGGTTATATATAGGTTGGAAGGAAAAAATGGTAACATAATATCCGTAACAAGTTTTGATATAATGTGCACGTTTGGGAAAAAGCTGTAAATATAGTTAGTAAAAAAGTATTCGATTAATTAGGATTGATTTAATGTGTTGTGGTTGAGTAATTTGAATTTGTTGTTGTAAGGTGCTAAAAAACGGCTCGCGAGCTTGTTTGGCTCGCGAGCTTGTATGGGACGATATTATTTAATTATTATTATTTAATATTCTTTTTTAATTATTTATTAATAATATATAATTATAATATTAGGATTTAGAACATTTTTTTTTATTATAGAAATAAATAACGAGAAGATTTAATTTTAAGAATTAATAATTTAAAGAATTATAATTTTTTTTAATTTTTTTATTATATTTATTTAAGTATTCTACGTTTTTTAGTATTAGTAATTATTCTAATCGTTATTATAAAAAAATTTATCAAAAATTTATTTTTGTTAGAGTAACAAATACTTTTTTTACGATATTATATTTTATAATTATGATTCGAATAAGTTTGAATTGTTTGCAAAATATTTTTAAATTTTTAAATAAGGTCCGTTAATAATTAAATTTCCGATTTAAACATTTTTAAATCTTTTTTGCAATTCAATGAAGTTCGACATTCAATTAATTTTAACGTACTTTATAACGCGTTAAGTTAATAATATATTAGGTATATTTTTGATATATTAAAGCCGGATAAGACATGTGTATGTATATGTTATAACCCAAGGACTTGGCCCATTGCCAGACGGTCGGAGGATGCGTAGACATCTCCGGTAAAGAGTCTTGGCTTACGTAAGCGGTTCGGAGGATTTAATGGAAAAAATAGGGCTTGGCGTTTCGAGCTAGTCGAATAAAGTGGCTCGCCGGGCTCGACAAGACTTAATTATAATAAATAAATCGAGCTAATTCGAATATTACGAGCCGAAATAAATATATATACGTTTAAAATTTTTATAGCTTAAATAAAATTAATTTATAATATATTTAAATTACATAAATTATTTACGGTTATTTATTATTATTAAACGTAATTTGTTTCTAAATATTTAAATTTTGACGATATCATTATCAATATAAACTGTACGATTAAACTAAGAAATTAATTGAATTTATAGTTATTATATATTATAAAGTTTTATTTTATATTATATTTAAATATTAAATAATATTGAATATTATTATTATATTAACGAATATTTCGAATCACGGAATTTATTTATTTTAAATAAGATTTATTAGATTTAAAAATAGAATTAAACAATTTAAAAATTATTTTAAAGTTGAACTATTAATTTAAATAATTATTATAATAAAATTAAAAAATTCGACCTTTATAAAAAAAAAGTTTTAAATATTCTTTATTTAAGTTAAAGCGTATTTCTGATTTTCAAATTAAAAAATGCGCTAAATTTAATGGTTATAACTATAACTTATTTTATTAGAAACGCCTTAAATTAATTCGAATTTATTATGTGAAATTATTAAAAGGTTAAAGAATTGTATTAAAAAAACTTTAAATTTTTTTTCAAATGTTATATTAATTTTGAAAATAAATTTCGCAGTAATTTTCTAAATAGGTCGAAAAACGAAACTTGATTTGAAAACTTTTTTAATTATAATCAAAAAGATCTTTATTAAAATGCATTATAACGTTTAGAAACTTAGCAGTTAAAACCGGATACGGACATATTAAAAACGATATTATAATTAATATATTTTATAAATAATTTTGAAAAAAAAGTTTAAAAAAGAATTAAATGAGGAAAATTAAATTATAAACTATAATAAATACATTGTTAAAACCATGAAAATCGATAGCCGATAGCTTTGCAAATAAGGAGAAAATTTTTTATTTTTCACTTAGCTTATTTTAAAGCAAACTGAAAAAAGAAAATTTTCCATGTTTTACGAAATATATTTAAAATTTATAAAATTAAGATTTATTTAATTTAAAAAAAGGTAAATTAAAGTTTATAAATACAGAAAATAAAGATATATTATATGATAATATAAAAGTTAAAAATAATCCTAGTAATAAAATTTAAGTTTTAAAAGTTAACGCCGGAAAAAAATTAACGATAAAAAAAACCGATTAATATAATTTATAACCGCAACAATTATAAATTTTCACTAAAACAACGATAAGAATTAAAGGAAATTAAGAGGTTATTTGAAATGATAATTAAAAAAATAATTTTATCAACTTA
The DNA here is from genome assembly GCA_004155915.1 of Monosporascus sp. CRB-9-2. Classification (NCBI taxonomy): domain Eukaryota; kingdom Fungi; phylum Ascomycota; class Sordariomycetes; order Xylariales; genus Monosporascus; species Monosporascus sp. CRB-9-2. The sequence goes on from QJOA01000111.1 coordinate 28,959, forward strand.
AATTTTATAAAATAATTTAAAAATATGCAAGGTTAAGTGCTATTAGGTATCTAGCTATGTACAAGCTGACGCCGACACGAAGTCACACAATATATACATACACGTCCAGTAACACGACATAACCCGAGAGCACTTCCGAAAAACCGTACCCACAACCGGGCCGGATGAAAAACTAGTAGGAGTTATAAATAAGGTAACAAACAAATAAAAGCATACGATAATTTGATTGGTTCCAGAGCTTACCCAGCAGCTAGCTTTAACGCCCCCAATCACTTTAATGGCGCCGACACGATACAGGAGCCAAAGCTCCTAATGGTCCGTGCAATGGGCTTAGCGGCACCCAAAGTACGTTGTCCCAAGCTAGATTCGAACCAGCTGTCCTATCGCAAGCTGAGGTTGCTCGAGCCTGCAGCAAGCGCGCGAAAAAGGACACCTAGGCTTGCGATTACTAAGCCATTAGGGCAGTTTTAAAAATATAAACAATATAAAAACCTTAGAAAATATAATTTATTTCTTTAAATGTAACGATAATAATAAAGAAATAACTATATAATATTTAACGCATAAATAAAAAAAACCGAAAATAAAACAAAAATCTAAATTTAAAAAAGGTTAATTAAAATGAAACATTTTATACCGTTAATTATAACGTTTTATATAAATAAGCAAGAGGTTTTTTTAGCATTTTATGAAAACAAATTTAAATAACTTTATAATAATATATCGTATTAATTTAAATTAATCGCATTTTTTACGCTAAATATATTTATAACTTTGTTATAAAAATGCTTATTATAAACATTATATTTCCGTTTTTTAATTTTGATCTATTTCCGATAACGCTATATTTTTATTATTATCTTTTTTAAAAAGAAAATTTAAAAAAAGTTTATTGTTTTACATAATAAATATTTCTTCTTTTAAAAAACGTGTAATTTTAATTTTATAATATTTATTTAAAATATAACTCGTTTTATATAATTAAAAGAATTTTTCGTAAACAAAGCAGCTTTATATAATATTAATATTTAAGCTTTTTTTATAAAACTAACCAACTTGAATATTTTTATTAATAAATTATCAAAATAATTTTTAATCCTTTTTTATAAATCCCGTTTTGATTTTATTACTTTACGCATATTTTAAAATATTTTCGCATAAGATAAAATGAAATTAACTTTTACAAATTCAAATTTGAAAATATCGGACGTTATAATAACTTAAAATACGTCGTAAAAGCGGGTTAAAAATTTCTTTTTAGTAATATAAGTATAATAAAATCGCATTAAGTTTTCGATATATCGTAAATAAACGCACTTTAAAATAAAAAAAAATGAAATTCGTAAAAAATTAAAACTAATACAAAAAATACGCAGGTATATAAAACGTAATAATATTATTATTAACGTTATATTTTTCGAATTTTATCAAATAATAACTTTCGGAACCGTCGACAATAAAAAATCGTTTTAAACCTTTTGTATACGACTGAATATATTTCTTAAAACATTAAATTTATTCGAAACCTAATTTATTTACTATTTAACAATTATTACTTAATATAATTTTTTAATTGGTTATTAGCAATAAATTATTGTAATACCAAAACCTAAAATAAATTATTTTTACTATAATAATAAATAACAACATAACCTAATTTAAAAAATTAACAACCTAAATAATTATAAGTAATTTTTTATTTCCATATTATATTTATTTATGTTTTTAACGTTTTTCGATATTAATAATTATTATATTCGTTATTATAAAAAGCCCGATCAAAAATTTAATCTCGTCGAAATTATAAATATCGTTTTTTATAATACCGTATTTCGCAATTATAACCCGAGCAAAGTCGAACTATTTAAAAAATATCTTTAAACTTTCGTATAAAACTTATTAATAATTAATTTTCCGATTTAAACGTATTTAAAAACCTTTTACCTGTAAGATAAGGGATAGCTGTGAGCTGAGTGAGGTAATTGCCAACTAGTCGCAAAGTGAATTCCAAGAAGTAAGTATATTAGGTTACTTCCATCTGGCGTTCCCTAGTACCGTTAAATGGTTATTTATGCTAGTAAGTTTTTCGGCTATTATTCGGTTAACAATCGTAACCCTTTAAGCGCTGTATTTTTATAATTATTTCCCTTTTTTATAACTACTGGTCCCTAATAACGTTATTATCGTAACCCCGTAAATAGGTCGGCCCCTAACAATTACGTCCCGTTACTGTACGACCGTTTTCCTAATATTAACCGAATAACCGGTCCGTATATATACGTTTTGCTAATTATTATGGCCGCCGTAATAATTTATTATATAATCCTCGTTTGCTAATTCCCTAATAACGCTTTTTTTGCCTTTTTTGCCGTCTGGTTTCCTGCCGGTATCCGAACGTATTTCTTTTCCGTCTTTCCTTTACCCGTTCCGTATTTACTACTAATTATCCCTTATTTTTGCGCTTTTTTACCGTACGTTTTCCGCTTATTCGTTTATCGTTTTCCGATTATTTATTTATTATTATGTCTTCCTATAAAAAATTTTTTAAAGAATAAAAATTTGACTTTAATTTCGGCTAATTGTTTTTCGATTGTTAAACGACCGGTAAAAACCTTTAATATATCGATAGCCGTAAACTTTGCTATATTTATATAACTAAACGTTACGTTTATTATCGATCGTTTTATATTCGTTTTTTGGATAAACTTAACTGCGTTATCGTAAACTTTTGCCATAAAGCTTTTCGTTATATAAAGTTTTTATCTTTCCTTTTCCGTTTTCCGGCTAATTTCCGTTTAAATTCCGCCCAGTTTCCTAAAAATAATTTAATTTTTTTTTTCTTTCGATACTATAGCCGTTTATCTTTATAATACCGCCAACTTTTTAAGTAACAAAATTTATTATAACCGCTTTCGCATATTACTTATTCGCCGATTTATTATTTTCGAAAAGGCAAAGTTAACCTTTAATAAGGTTATAAAAAAAAATACCGATTAATTTCCGGCCAAAGTAATAATAAAAACCGAAAAAAAATCTTAACCGCAAAAATATAATTTTTACGCCGTATTTAAATTATTTAAATAAATTTAATAATCGTAAATCGCTTTTTAATTTATTTTCGATTACCTGTCGTTATTTACATCTTTTAATTTTAAACTATTAACAAAAATATCGATATAAATTACGTTCGTTACCGTTTCGTAAACGTTTAACCGGTTTACGATTAATTTCCGTTTATTTTTTAACGTTTTTACTAAATTTTAACGTTCGCCCGTAAATATTTTTAACAACTAACCTTATTTTATAATTTTAAATCGTCGGATCCCGGTCGTTTTTAAAACGAATATAAATACCTTATTTTTTATTAAAAAATAATAAACGCTTTACGCGCGGTTTCCAATAACCCTATAACCTATACGCCAAACGATTTTTTTTCGGTTATTCCGATTAAAACTAATAAACGTTAACGACCCGGCGTTTAATTTCCGATAAATAAGGATAACATAACTTAATAATTAAACGTAAACTTTCGGCGTTTAAAAATATAAGTTCGATTCCTATTATTATTTAACTTTTTTCCGATCGGTAATCGTTATATCTTATTATTTAAAATTTTAACTTTTATTATTTTGTTACTTATAATTAAGGTATTCAGGCGGTCGTTTTCCGACTAATTTACGACGGGCAGCCGTTTATTAAAGTACCTGAAAACGGTTAAATTTCGTAACTTAAATAATTTAATAATTACTTCTTTTAATATTATTAATATTTTTTATAATAATAAAGGATTTAAAGTTTATTTGCGGTCGGTTTACGCCTACTTTCCGTTTACCGTATCATTTTATTTCCTATATATATATTTAATTTTCTTTTTATAACGCTACAATACCTTCGAAACATACTCGAAATACTTTTACGGTTCCCATATATTATATTCGGCGGGCCACCTTTTCCATTTAATAAGGTATTTACGCTGCCTTTAATTATCTCGGTAACGGATAATATCTTTTACCACCCATTTTTCCTGCTTATTTATTAAGTCCGGTAACGTTGCTTAAGTACCACCTAATTCCCAATTATATTACGGTTCCAATAAGGATACCGGAAATACGTTATACATCCTTTAATATTTAGTAAGCAGGATTACTTTATACGTTTAAAAACCTATTTACTCCTTAATTGCCACCCGGATATAAATAAATGCAAATTTTTTATTTTTAAATTTAAAGTTTTTCGTTAACAAATTTATTTATTACTTTAATTAAAACTTTATAAACGTATAACGTTAATCGTAATACTTTTTTTTAAATTATTACAACTTTTTCCCAATATTCGTACATTTTTTGGCGGATAACCGTAATCTTATTAAGCCGTTTTTTTATTCCTTACATTTACCTTTTAAATTATTACGGAAAATATTTTACTATTTTTAAATAATACCCGTATAAAACCTTAAACGGGGAACGGCCGGTAAACGCATTCCGGGCATTATTATGCGCAAATTTTACATTTTATAATAACTTTATCCAGTTATTTTAATATTTATTTACGTAATTACGAAAATAATATTTTAATACTTAATAAATACGTTCCGTTTACTTATCGGTTTGCAAATAATATACGGTTAATATTTATTGCTTAATCTCCCGTTCGCTATAAAATTTTGCCCAAAATTAATTTGTTAATAACTTATTTTTATTACTAATAATTCCAATTAACGTTCCGAATTTATATTTTACCTTATCGTAAAATAATTAAGTTAACTTAATTACGGTTAAAGTTTTAACCGTAAAAATAAATAAAGCTAACTTCGTAAAACAATTAATAATTACTAAAATCGTATCGTACTTTAACTTATTTAGCTTTAAACTTTTAGAAAGTTTTATAATAAAATTTAACGCAATTTTTTAAAAGGATTATTTAAATAATAACAGGGATTACAATTGCTTATATAGCTTATAACGTAATTTTATTATCCCTTAACAGTTCGGGTATTACTTAATATACTTTTGGATATCGTTCGCCATATTTTCTTAATAAAATTTCCTAATTATTAATTCCAATATACGGACGTACCCTATATATCCCGCTTTCGGGTTATCGTAATGCTAACTAATTAACTATTTCCGTAAAGCACCCTGCAACAAAATTACGAATTTATCCCGATAATATAAAACCTTATTTAGGTTTAAAAAATATCCTTCCTTTATTCCGGCTTAATATCCGGTTATTTATATTAATTCCATAATATTTAAATCCTTAATCTATAACCTTCGAACCTAATCGTAAAACTATCGGAAAACTTTCGGTTAAAACGCCGTTTCGTTTTTAACTAGCTTTTTTACCAAAAAACGTAAAACGCACTGGTTATAAATAATAACCTTAATACCAATTTCGTCCTCCCCAAACTTTTCGGAATCCGATCGTAATACGGTCGCAATTTACAGCTACTATTATTTAGCCGTTAATCGTATTACCGTTGCAATTTACGTTTATATTACTATATACAAGTAATAGGTCTAGCAGGTATACGGTTTCCCACCTTCCTTTCCCTTTCGAAAACTTCTTACGATCGTACAACAAAGGTTTTCCGCTTCTTTTACGCGGATAATAATTACCTAAACTTTTGCTATTTAAAATCTATCTAAAAACTTTACAATAAACGAATTCTAAACCGCTTTTATAAAACTTTTTACCTTCTTATAATTTTCCGAATCGCGTTATATATTTACGACTACTTTCCGTACGCTTTCCGGCATATCGTCCGTAAATTTAAACTTTTTAAATAACGTAAAAATTATATTCCTATACTTAATCTCCCTAAATATATAATCTAAACGTTTAAAAAATTTATCCGCCGGATTAACGGTACCCGGTCGGTATTAAATTTCGAAATCGAACTATAAAAGGCAGTAAATTTATCGAATTAATTTTCCCCTTAAATTACGCGTTAATTCCTTTATAACGTCCTTTAACGCCATATAATCGGTAAACATTAAAAACTTTTTTTCCGTTCCTTTAAAATATTAACGTTAATACTTTAAACTTTTTACAATTATTAACAATTTTTATTACCTTATAGCCTATCGTTTTTTTATTAAGGTAAACTTTCGTAACTAATATACAATTAAACGTTATTACTTTCTATATTTTTATAAAAATATTCCCGATATAACTTTTACCGAAACGTTCGTTTCGATTTTAATATTTTTAACGTTATCTTAATATCGAAATATAATCGCGAATTAAAAAGCGTCCTTTAAGCTTTAAAATACTTTTTATACTTTTTCGGGCTAATAAAATTCTGCTTTTTTGCCTTATATTTTTTTTAAGAATTTTATAATAAGCTTCGTGATACGTAAATAATATACCATAAATTTCCGATAAAAATTTACGAACTTTAAAAAAATTTAAATATTTTAAATTAATTCCGATTTTAGCTATACTTTAATAACGTCAACCCGTCGGCGGTCCATTTCTAAACTTTCGGTATTAATTACGAATTTTAAAAACTTTATCCTTTTTTTAAAAAATTCGTATTTAAACGCCTTTACGAACAGCTAATATTATAATAACCGTTCGTAAACTAATTAAAAATACTTCGTATATTCTTTTTCGTTATCCGAATAAATAACGATATTATCCAGATGTACCATATATATATAATTTATTAATTTAATTAATACTTTATATATATAACTCTAAAACGTAACTAACGTATTAATAAAGCTAAATAATATAACCGTATATTCGAATTAACCGTAACGCGTTCGGAAAACAATTTTTTATTTATTACCCTTTTTAATCCGAATACGATAATATGTATCCTTAAAATCGATTTTCGAAAACATTTTGGCAACTTTTAAACGGTTTATAATTTCCGAAATTAAAGGTAAAAGGTACCGGTTTTTTATCGTAATCCGGTTTAATCCTTTATAATTAACGTATAATCGGAAACTATTATTTTTCTTAAATATAAATAATATTAATATTCTTATATCCGTTTTCAAATAACGTATCCTTCTTACTTTCAGGTTTTCCCGTATATATTTTTCGAACGTTTTCCGTTATATTTCCGAAATTAAATAAATAAGTCCGAATAAAAACGATTTATTAAAGATTAAATTTATTAAATACTTTACTTTTAACAGCTGGAAAATTTTTTTCGCAGCCTTTTCGGAATATACTTACCAAAAATCCTTTAAACAGGCTGAAAGTTCCGTCATTTTTTGATATAACTATTCCTTAAATTCCGGAATATTTAATTTATTAATTAACCTTATTAAGTTAATAATATAAACTTACTTACCGGAAAGCGTTAAATTTGTAATTTTTTATTTATCGACTTTTTATAATGGTTTATATATTTATTAATACGTAACCGTATTTAATAAAATCCCTAATTTATTTATTCCGGGGCGGGATAATAAAAAATCGGGCAACTTTCGGTCATAACGTATCGTAAAATATATTTGCTTAAATTTTCGTTCGTTTTTATTGTTATTTATCATATTAACGGGGATTTCGTAAGTCCCGTAACATTTAATATATGCGTTATTAACGCCGATAAGGCCCGGAATATTTACGGAAACAAATCGGAAATTAAATTCTTTTGTTAATTTTTTGTTTATAATATTAATTTATATACCGGTATTCATGTTTATTTATACTGTTATATTTTTTACGTCCCTTTTTAATAAATACCTTCCCTTTAAAGGGCGGTTTTATTCCGACCGTTCTGCAGTTATTTGCCGAAATGGATTAAACGTATATATCTATTTCGGCTCCTTTTTTAGGGCTATATTTAGGGAATAATCGGATTCGTTATTATCGTATACTATAACGTTTTATACCGCTTTCGGAAGCCGGTTTTTATACGGCCAAAATAATAAAACTTTTATGTTTTTTTTAAATTTGTAATTAATTACCTTATAACCTAACTTCCTACAATTATAATACTTAAGGAAACCTTTATAAAAGTTAAAAGTATTAAATCACGTAAATTTGCTTCGGTTAGAATTAAATCGGCAATTATCCGATTTTTAAATATAAAAGTAACCTTATTTTTTATTATTTTTTCGTAATATTTTTAATCGGTCCTTATTTTTAAAAGCCTTTTTTCCGAAAACGTTAAAATAAAATTATTTATCCCTATTAATATTTTTAACGGAAAACGATCGGTTTTTATTCGCTTTTTTCCAAACGTTTTAGTAACGTTTTATTTTATTTACTATATTATTAATTCGATTTAACTTAACGTTTTTACGTAATAAAATATTTCGTAACCTTAATAATAATTTATAAAAATAATTAAATACGAAATATTTATTATTCCGATTATTATCCGGATTTAAAACGTCCGTAGGTTTTATTTTATAAACCAAGAATTTTTATTTAACGTAAAAGTTTAACGGCAATTAATCGGTTTGTTATCGTAATTTTATAAACTGCTCTCAATATTTTCGATCGAATAATATAAAATTTAAATAATTTTTTTAATAAAGGTTTATAAATTTTCCATTTTTAACTTTTTTTTATAATTAAAATAATTAAACGTAACGCGGTATAATTATTAAACGTTTATAATAAAAGCGTTTATATAACTTATAACCTATTAAATATAAATAATAATATTTCGTTTTAGCCGTTTAGTATATATTTCCGTTACAGCTGTTATTTAGTTTTCTTTTTCCTTAATTAACGTACGTTCGATAAATTTCGGGCAGTTATAATACGGTACCCGTTTATTATTTTTAAATTTTTGCGTTGACGTAACGAATAATTTATAAAGTTTTGCTTTTTTAACTTATATAATTACTTATTATTCGGTTATTTATCGGAAAAGTTCTAAATACTGTTTATTTTATTGGTAAATAATTTCCAAAATCTGTTCGTTATTAAAAGGTTTAAACCTTTTTTGTTTTAAGCTTTAAAGCATTATTATTATATTACGTCCGTTATCCGACCGTTCGATTAATAGTTATCGGGATACGTTCCGGTTACGTACGCGAAATAATTTGTACTTTAAAAAGACGTAATTTTCCCCTTACTGGGACTTTATAGCAAGTTTTCCTATATGCATTTATATCGTAACCGATCGTTCGTCGATTAAATTTAAATCTGTATTTTTTCCTGCAAGTAAATTAAGCTTATCCTGTAACTTACGTATTTTGTTTTTAGTAACTTTCGCGTTATTTTCCATAATAAAGATGGAAAAATTATAAAATAAGGGATAGTTATAAGCTAAATAAGGTGATCGCCAACTAATCACAAAGTAAATTCCAAGAAGTAAGTATATTAGGTTATTTTTATCTGGCGTTCCCTAATACCGCTAAATGGTTATTTATGCGAATAAGTCCTTCGGTTATTGTTCGGTTAACAGTCGCAGCCCCTTAGGCGCTGTATTCTTACATTACCGTTAAACAAAATTTAACGCTTAATTAACTTTAACCCGTTTTTTAGCGCGATAAATTAACAATATATTAGCCATGTCTTTAACATATTAAAGCCGGACAAAAAATACTTACGTATTTAAATTAAAAGATTTTCGATAATTAATTTCTTTTCGGTTCACGTTAACTTTCGCAAATTAAAAGCATTATCCGTTTAAACATATCGACCATAATACCGGACTTTTATAGTTAGGTCGGGAGTTTTATATATAAAATATAACTTTTTAAAAAAAATTTCCGGTTCTTTTTTAACTTAAATAACTAAATTTATCTTCATTTTTTTTTATAAACCATTCCATATTATTAACGTTAAGAAATTCAGAATTAAAGTTAAAAAGTTAAAAAGTTAAAAAGTTAAAAAACTTGATTTGCTCGTTTATATAGCTCGCTCGCTTATGTAGGACGTTAAACGATATTAATACAAAATATATAAAGATTATAAAAATATATATCGAATAATAAATTGTCCAAATAAAAGGATAAGATTCTAATTTTAATAATTAAATAAATAAATACCCGAAAACCAGAAATAATATTAATATTTACATAAAAGTAATAACTACAAAGAAAATCGATTAGTTAATAATATTTAAAAATTAGTTTCAAAAAAGGTTACTTTATAAAAAATCTTTTTTGTTATCACGGTTAATATAATTATTAAACGTAAGAAAGGTTGATTTAAAAGAAAATAAAAATATATCATTAAAAGAAATTAACGTCTCATATATGCGAACGAGACATATAAACAAACGAAATACTTTTTGGCCCTTCGAAACAATACACCCAAATAATTTAACCATAATACTTCAAATAAATTCAAATTAATCGAATTCTTTTTTACTAACTATATTTATAACTTTCCAATAAATATACATATTATATTAAGGCTTATTACGGACGTCTTATTATTCCCTCCTACTAACCCGTATACAACCGACTATCTTTAATAGTTATTAACAATAATCTTTTACTATAAACTTTTTAATAGTTAAAAGAATTCTTTTATTTTATATAGCAAGTATTTATCGTTTTAAAAAACGTTTATTTTAATCGTATATGACGTAAGTTTCGAGTTATTACAAAATTAAACCCGATACGTCCTGCTATACGCCTTACGATACGTCTTAAAATACCTTAATATATCCCGTATTCTTTTCCGCGACGTATTTTTAAATCCGCCCTTTAATACGTTTTACGATATATATAGCTTTAACGTTTTATATTTAAATAAAGGGGCTTGTATATTTGGATTAAGTATACGATAAAGAATAAGTTTTCTGTCAGCTAAGTTTTATTCGAACGAAATAAAGGTAATATTAGCATAAACGCGTTAAAAGCTAATCGATCGTATATGTATTAATAGGAAGAAATAATAATATGGCGACCGTAATAAGCCTTAATATAATACGTGTACTTATTGGGAAGTTATAAATACAGTTAGCAAAAAAGCATTGGATTAATTTAAATTAATTTAAGGTATTATAGTTAAGTTATTTAGGTATATTATTAGGAAGTGCCAAAAAGTGTTTCGCTCGCATATGTGGAACGTTACGGATTTATAGTTTTAAGTAACCTTTACCGAAAATTAATAAAACGACGTACTTTTTTTAAAAAAAAAAGGAAATTTAAAATTAAAATATCTTATTAAGGAAACCTTTTAAAAATAAATTGCTGGTTTAGAATTCATATTACGGCGATAAAACAAATACTTATAATAACTGCAAAAATTGAACAAAGGAATTTTAAAGCAATTATAAAACTTAAAAATAATTTAAAAAACTTAACATTATTAAGAAAATTAAAAATAAATAATAATAGTTGAAATACCTTTATACGTAATAAAATTCACAAAAAAGGAGAAAATTCGAATACAAATAGCAATTAAAAAAAGATAATATACAGGAGTATTAATTTGCGAAACTATATAAAGAAATTAAATTAATTTAAAAATGATAAATAAATTCTTAGCCTTCTAAGAAATGAATTCTTTTTTTACTAAGTTAAAAATGCTAAAAATTAAATATTTATCTACAAGAACGGATAAACTTAATGCAAAATTAATTATTGCAAAACTTCTATTAAAAGAAAATTATTAATTAGGAGATTATTTTAATGAAACATTGAGATATAATTTTCGGGTTATTATAATTAAATTAATATAATTGAACTATCGATTAAGAAAATAATTAAATAAATTTTGTTTAAATTTTGATTAATACGTAAAATATAGAGAACGTAAAATTTTAATATTCGATTAATAAAAGTAACAAATATAAATATAAAAATACGACAAAACTCTTATTACCTAAAAAAATTAAAGTACGTAATGAATGAAAAATATACCAGAAAAATACGACGTATAATTATATTTTAAAATATAATTTTGACAAATAAATGACGATCTATTATTAAAGCTTAAAAAGTTACAAAAATAAAAAATTAAATATTATTAAAATATTATAAATATAAAGAATTATTTTCAAATTCTTAAAATAGAATTATTACCGCAAAATAAATGAAATTACGAAATAACATTTCAAAATAACAAGATAATTACTTTTTACCTTGTTTATAATCTAAACTAAATAAATTTAAGGTATTATACGATTACTTAGAAAATAAATTCAAAAGAAAATTATGTATAACGTCCTAAACTATTAACAAAATACCTGATATTTTTCGCATCAAAAAGAAATTAAAAATTATAATTCATTATCGATTTTAAATAATTTAAAAATATTACTGTTAAAAATAAAACCTTATCATTATTAATAACCGAAATAATGAATTATTTACACTGAATAAAATATTTTATAACTTTAAATTAAAGAGAAAGATATAATTAAATATGGATTAAATTAAATAACGAATGAAAATTTAATTTTTAAAATTAAATATAAACTTTTCGAATGTTTTATTCTATTGTTTAAATTTATAAACGTACAGACAACTTTTTAACGCATATTTAATTCCCTATCACTAAAGTATTTAAATATTTTCGTTATATATTACCTCGACGACATTGTAACTTATCCGAAAATAAAAACAAAGTATATAAAAGATGTTTACAAAATCTTATAAACGTTATAAAATACCAACTTTTTAATTAACGTTAAAAAAGCATTTCTTTCTATACATAAAGTAAAATATTTAGGATATATTATTACTTTTTAAGTATATTAAAATAAACTTAAAAAAGCTTGCGATTATTAAAAATTAAGCAAAACTTATTAACGTTAGAAAAATGGAAACATTTTTAAATTCGTTAATTATTATATAAACTGTATATGTAACGTTAGCAAGATAACTATATAATGAGTAAAATATATTAAAAGGGAAAAAGATTTTCAATAAAAGATAAAAAATAAAGAGTTTTTTAATAAAATAAAAATAGTTTAATTATATAATTAATATTAATTATAAATAACCTGAGAGAATTAATCAAGTTAAAAACCGATGTTTCAAGATCCATTTTAAAAATGATATTTAAATATGAAATTAATTTAAGAAAAAAGTTTATTTTATATTTTTAATTTTTATAATTTTTATAAGACCGAATTAAATTAGCTTATATATAATATAAAATGGTTAATTAATATTAATGCTTTTAAAAAATTTAAATATTATCTTTAAGATAATATATACGGATTATAAAAATATTATATACTTTTTTACCATCTAAGAATGAATCGGAAAATAACTATGTTACGCAAAATATCCTTTTAAATCTAATTACGTTATTATTCCTTATAAAGGATTAAAAAATTACCAAGGAAACAAATTTACTAAACAACTGAATTTAGAAGAATTTAAAACTAAAATATAATAAATAATTTTCGATATAATAGCCGAAAAACATTTAAGATAACAATAAATTATTACGGTAAAAAAAATTTAACAAGTATATATCAACGTAAATAATAATATATTAATGACTTACTTAAAAAATAATAAGGAAATAAAATTTAAATATTAAAAGAATTTCAAAGTATTCAATACGAAAAATATATAAATATTAATTATATAAATATATAGCAATTTATAAAACTTTAAAACGTTTATAACGGATATATTATTTTCTTGAAGTCAAAATACCGTACAAAAGTAATATAATAATATAATATTTAAGCTAATATAAATAAATACTAAGATAAACCTTCCGGAAAATTATAGCCGTTACTAGTTATACAACGATTATAAACTTTTATTAGGTTTAAATTTATTATTAAACTTTTCCTATTAAAAAATACAGTTATAATAATATATTAAGATAACATTTTCGAAATCGCCGATAGATTTCCGAAATTTCTCTATTTTCTACCTCATAACAAAAATACCGCTATAAAATAATTCGGATATATTTTCGTTAAATATATTTTAAATATTTAGGGACTTTTCACAGAAATTATATTAAATAGAAATATAACCTAAATTTCAAAGTTTTGCTACAGTTCATAAGTGAATTTAAATTACAAATAAGTAAATAAGTAAATAAAATTAATTAAACGTTAAAAATGTATTTACGATATATAATTAATTATAAATAAAATAATTAAGTTAAAAAGCTCTTAATAATGAAATTAATTTAAAATGGTAATTATTACGAAAATATTAAAATAACATTAATAATTCGTAATTTTAGGTTTGTATTAAAAGTTTATAAAAGTTTATAAAAAAAATTAATAACCGTTAAAATAAGTAAAATAATTATAGACCGCAATAAAAACATTATTTAAATCCGTACGTAACTAAATAAGCAAATACTATAACTAAAAATATAAATTCATTTACTTATTTACTAAAAGTATTTAAATTAAATAATTTTACAAAAAGTTCGACTTTAAATATATTGATTTATATAAAATTACCAAATATAATTCGAAAAATAATTAGGCATTGAAACTATTACCGAAAATTAACTTTATTTAATTTTTTATATTTCCGGATTCAAAGTAAATTAATAGGGGATACGATTAGAATTAATATAGAGCGAAGAAGAAAAGTTATGAAAAACGTACCGGTTTACGAAAAAAAATTAAATATACGAAAAAAAACGGATTTACTTAATACTTAATAAAGTAAAAATATTACCTAAATTTCGAACATACCTAAAAACCCGCAAAAAATCTTACGAACGTTCAATGCCTTTTAAATTTTTTTTATTAATAAGGCCGAAATTCTCAAAGTTGAAATTTTAATTTACGTTACCTAACGATACTTAATTCATCCTTTTAACATCAAACCAATTAACAAAAAAAATAACTTCCGCCAATATAGCTATTTCGGCTTTTAATTACATTTATTTCCGTTTTAAACATTTAAATTTTTCCATTACCTTTACACCTTAAATTCCCCAACGTAATATTTCGATTTTACGTTTTCGTAATAACTTTTTTTAATTTCTTAACCGGACCAAACGATCAAGTAATTGATTCAAATATTATTTAATTTTAAATAATTCCTTGGCGGTAAAACGTTTTTAGAATTTTAATCGGTCCTCTTTATTTTTTAAATTCTGATATATTAATTAGAAAAAATTAAAAAATTAAAAAGAATTAGTAGCCTTATTATATTAAAAATACTTTCTAAAATTAAAATACACCTTATAAATTTCGTTTTTAACTTATAACGAAAACTAAAAAAAATAAAATAAAAAAATATATTAAATTTAAAACGGTCGATTGGATAAGAAAAAATTAAAACATTATTATATTTACGGCAAAAATACAATTTCCTAATTCGATTAAATATAATAATTAAAGTAAAAAACAAAATAGAAAAAAAGGGAAAATTATTTACTAAACGATATAATAAATAAATGAATTTTTAGAGATAAAAATTCTAAAAAGAAATCGTATTATAACCTAAGGACTTGGTCTATTACCAAACGGTTAGAAAATATATGTATATCTCCGATAAAGGGTCTTGGCTTACGTAACCGGATCGAAAAATTTAATAAAAAAAATAAGGTTTAGCGCTTTAAGCCAGTCAAATAAAGAAAATGGCTCGACGGGCGCAACGAAACTTAACCACTATAAATAAATCGAATTAATGAAAATATTTCGAACTAAAATAAGTATATATACGTTTATTATTTCCATAACTTAAATACTACCAGCTCATAATCTAATTTAATTACCTTAATTACTTACAGTTATTTATTATTATTAAACGTAATTATTCTTTTATTACTTAAACTCTTACAATATTATTGCTGTTACGGCCAGCGAAATATAGCATGATAACTAGTTTATTAGCGCTATAAACGAAGATTTTAAGCTGAAAAAAAAAAGAAAAAAAACGGAGTCGCGAAATGCGTAAAGATTTACAAATGTCCCCACTCTCTATGTAACAGGTGGCTAGTTTGTATGGCAATTATTAATCCCATATAACGGTTGCCAGCCTTACGGTTTAATCCTGGTAACGGCTACCGTTATATTACTCCTTTTTAAAAACTTATATACGATTAAAAAAAATATACAAATTTTTGTTAATTATAAGTACCGTTTTTTTTTTATTAATCCGGTTTTTATTTTTGTAACTTTATTATTATCGGGATAATTTTCGTTAATTTCGTCGGCCGCCGTTATACGTATCCATTTTTATAAGCGGACCGGTAATTTAAATATTTTAAAATATTCCGTATAAAACCATTTTATTACGATCGGTACGTTTTTAAAATTAATTACGGAATACCATATTTTATCGAAATGATAACCTTTTTATTTAACTTAATATTATAACTTTTTATAACGTCCGTTAAATTTTAATTATTCGATTCATTTTATTTTAAACTTTAATTTATCGTTAATTTTTTCGGATAACGGTAATATTTAAATTTATTAAAGTAACGGGTTTTTATCGGTTTTACGTTACCGATCGGCATAAAATAAATTAATTATTTTATAATTTGGCGGCAAATCGAAAACGAAATTATATTTGCATTTTTTATAACTTTAAAAAGTTTTATTTATTATAAATTTAAACAAATAATTAATATTTGCGTTACGAAATTCTTTTTACAAAAAGAAATTTTATTGTTAATTTTAAAGTTAATTAAATAACGTTTTTTATTAACTTATACTTTTTAACGTTTTTACGTTTTTAACGTAATTTTTTTCGTAAATATTTAAATGTTTTTAATTTATTTAACGATTATTAATATTTATTAAATTAATTCGATTTTTACCTTTATTATATTTAAATTTAATAATAATAAATTTTAAATATTTTTATTTAATATAACTTTTAACGGAATTATATTAATCGATAAATATTATAATAAATTATATATAAAATTCAATGCCGGTTTATATATATTTTAATTATTTTAATATTTATCGATATAAAAACGTAAACGTTAATTTAATTTTTAATTCGTAAATTCGATAATTTTTTAAATTTACGGGTATAAAACGTTTCCGTAATAATATTTTATACCGGTAAATTCGTTTAATTTAATTAAAAATTAAAAATTAAATTATTTTACGTTATCGTTAATTTAAAGAATAAATATTTTTAAAAAACGATATAAATATTAATAATATCGATTAATTAAGGTTTTAACGGTATTAATTTTTTTATTTACTAAAGTTACCATAATTTTATTAAATTTATTAATAAACGTTTATATATAATTATAATCGTAACCGTTTTTTAATATATTTTTTCCGTCGACGGCGACGTAATTTTAAATATTATTCGGAATAAAAAAAAAGTAAAAAAATTCCGGGTTTTTATTTCGAAACGTTTTGTTCCGACGGTAATTATAATAATTCCGAATATATTATTAAACATTTTGTTTAAACCGGGGCCAAATATATTTCCGTATTAATATTTTAATTATTTTATTTTGGTTAAAGTATACGAATATTTTAAATACGTAAATTTCGCGGATTAATACGGTACGGAAAAAAATATAACCGTTAATTATTTTTTCGGGTATTATTAATTTATAATTTTTTTTGTTTAAATTTTATATTTCGTTTTTATAACGGATAAAGTTAATTAAATCGGCATTTTATAGGATATTTTCGATTCGTATTTTAATCGGCATTTCGTTAATAATAACGATAAAAAAATTTAATTGTTTTAACGAAATTAAGGTTTAAATTTTTTCCTTTTTTTTCGGGTTTTAATTATAAATAAATTTACCGTTTTTCGTAATAAAGAATTTGCGGTAATATTTTTTTTATTAAATCGATATTAAAAAATAATATCGAAATTAAAAAAAAAGTTAGCTTATTAAATTTAACGTATAAAAAAACGCGTTTATTTATAAAGTATAATAAAATTTAATAATTAATAATAATAAAAAACTTTTATTTTTAAAATTTAAAGCAGTAATATGCGAAAATTTAAATTATAACGAACAATTTTCGGTTTTAAATAAAATACGTTTTTTTATTAAAGTTATAATTTTCGAAAAATATTTTACGGATTTTTATTTATTATTTTTTTATTATTACCAAATAATATTTTATGTTACGTTACGGAATACGTTTATTTTTATTTTAATTAATTAACCCGGTCGAAAAAAAATTAAAACTAGAATTTCGTAAATAAACCATTTTATTTTTTCGAAAGTTTTTTTTTATTCAAATTTTATTATAAAATTTTTCTTTTAATAAATAATGTAATAATTTAGTTATACCGTTTTTATAGTAAAAATATATTTGTACGTAATTATAAAATCCTGTAAATAAATAAATTATAATATAATTATTAAAATTTTTAAATTTTTATTTTTAAATTATTTTAATTTTGGCTAAATTAATAAAAATATTTATGTTTATTTTTATAATATTACCGAAATAATTCATTTTTTTAATGTTAAACCGGAACTTTTTAATATTTTTTTAAAGGTTAACTTTATATAATTAATAAATAATTTTTTCGTAATATTTTTAATATTTTTTTAAGGCCGGAATAAATTAATACGTTATCGGCGTAAACGTTTACGTAATAATTAAAAATTTTATATAATTAAATATTAATAAATAATTACCATTAAATAAAGTTTATTTTTAATTTAAATAAAAATATTTTTTATTAAAACGTTTTTTAACGGATTTTAAATATTATTAAATATTTTAATTTAATAACGATATAAAATTTATAAAACGCCTAAATAATATCGATTTTAATAAAACGTTTAACGTTTTAATAATTAAATATAATACCGTTAAATAAAAAAATTAAAATAAAACAATTTTTTAAATATTAATTCTTTTAACGGTAATCGATATAAAATTAACGTTTTAACGAATAAAGTTTTAAGGCAAATAAAATTAAAACGGTATTTTTTTATATATGTAATTTAATAAAGTTTATTTTTAATAATTTATTTATTACTTTTTTTTAACGGAAAATATTAAATAAGTATTTTATAAATAAAAGGTTTAAAAGCGGGTATTGGCCGGTTAAATTCTAAAATTACGTTATAATTAAGTCAAAAATCTAGAAAAATATTAACTTTTTTTTAAATCTTTTTTTTTAAATAAATAAAGGATTTTAATAAAAACTTTCGGCTTCGTTTTACGTATTTCGAATTTTTATTTTCGGAAAAAAGGATTTTTTAACTATTATATATTTTTTAATTTTTTAAAGTAATTATTATTATAACGTTTAATTTTTTGTTTTTAAAAAAAAATTTTTTAAGATAACAGGCATTTACTTTATTATTCCGTACGGAAATCGGTTTTTAATTTATTTGTTAATAAAGTAATAATTATATTATTTTTAACAATTTTTATAACGGAAATAATCGGCTTAATATTATATATATCCGGTATATTTTTTTTGTTTATTATATCCGACGGAATAATAAGTATAGGTATTAAAATAAAATCGTTTTCGGGTTTTTTTTATAAACGTTAAAAAATTTGGTATTATTTATTAGTTTTTTTTATAACGTAATTACGGCGGTAAACGTTTTTTTAAACTTTAAAGTTAATATATCCGTTTAGTAAGTATCGGGTTAAAAGTTTAATCGCCGGTAAGAACTTGGCCAAAGTTAATAAATCGTTAGGCTAAATAATATTTTTATTTTTATAATTTAATAATAAACTATATTTTTTTATTTAATTGAAACTAATAAAAATATCGTATTTAATATTTATAATTTAAAAAATTTAATCAGAAAAACGTCGGTCGTTAATTTTAAATATTATAATTATTTAAGTTTTTATTTGTCCGGTAAATTATTTTTAACATTTTTGTAATTAAATTAATTTTTTTAGCCGGATAATATAAATTTATAATTATTTTTTCGTTTATTTAACGAAAAAAAGGTTAACAAAAAATCGGGTTTATGTTCCGGTATTATAAAAATCGATAATACGTAAGTTAATTTTATTTATTTAAATTTACGTAATTTTAATAAAAACTTTATATTTTTTAAAATTATTTATTTTCGTTATTGTTAATTTAAAAAGGATTATTAAGAAATTTTTTAACGATTTTACTTTTTTTCCGATTTGTCGAAATTAAACGAATCCTTTATTATTTTTATCGTAATAATCTTTTTTTTATTAAAGTAATTATTAAATTTATATTCCGTTTTGCTATAATTAATATATATATTAACTTTTTAATAAACCTTTTTTTTAGCTTCCGATAAAGGCTTACCGGTATTACCCGAAATTTTCGATTTGCCGGAATTATTATTTAAATGGGGTTTTTTATTTTTATTTTTCGGTTTATTAAAATCGTATAGTTAGGATTTACGTTTTTGTTAACGTTTTTCGTAAACGAATTAATTATTATAAACGGTTATAACGATACGGTTATAAAACTTTTTGTAAATAACGTTAGGATTACGGTTATTTTTAAAAAAACGTAAATTAAGGTTTAAAAAAATATATTTTTATAAAACTTATTTTTATTTATTTTTAATAATTTAATTTTTTAAGCGAAAACGTTAAATTTAAAAATAAAATCGTAAATATTTTAATTTTTGCCGGGTTTAAAAATAAAGGTCCGGAAAATTTTTTTAATAACAAAAACTTAATTTGGCTTGTAATATAATAATTTTAATATTTAAATTATTTCGGTTACGTAAAAAAAGATTACGTAATTAATTAATAACGAATTTTAATTATTTATTCGGCCTTTTTTTTAAAAAAACTTATTAAATAAATTATACGGGTTTTTTCGTTCCGAAAAATTGATTTATTTATTTCGAACTTATTTGCAATTTTACAAATTTAGGCATTAAATTTAGTTTTGTTATTATTAAACTTAATAAAGTTATTAATATAAGTTTTTTTTTGGTTATAATTAAAATTCGCATTATTAATTTTCGCAAATTTACGGAAAACGGGTTATATTATTATATTAATAAGGCGAAACGTATTATTATTACCGAAAACGTTATTAATTATATTTTTTCGACGAAGGCGGTCGGCGTCGTCGAAAGAAATAAAAAAATAATGGTTTTATTTGGTTTAAAGGTAAGTAATTTCGTTACGGAATTTTTAAAGTTTTTCCTGGATATTTTCGTTATTATTAGTTATTTCGTCGACCAGCTGCTTGTCGGGGTTGATTTTTAAATGGTTAAGATTTTGGTCTTAATGGTCTTGGTTTAATAAACCCTTTATTTTTACGGATTCGGTTTCGTTTCGCGGTACGTCGTTTTTTGCCCTTTTTTTAAGGTATTTATCGTTTTTTGTATTCTGGTCTGGATTTTAAAAAAATATTTAGTTTTTTGCATTCTTAATTTTACCTTTAATTAATTTAAGTTGCTTTAAACGTCGATTAGTTAATAGGTAATTTTTTTTAACAAATATTTAGTTTTGATGCTAGTTAATTTAGGTTTTAATTTTGGGTTTGGTTTAAAACGCGTTATTTTTCGTCGTTATATATCGACGTAAAAAAAGTATAATACCTTATTTATTAATCGTTAGGCTAACGAAGAAGGAAATAAGCTTAGAATAATATTACGGCCAGCGAAATATAACATGATAGCTAGTTTATTGGCGTTATGAACGAAGATTTTAAACTGAAAAAAAGAAGGAAAAAAAGGCGGAGTCGCGAAATACGTAAAGATTTACAAATGTTCCTACTTTCTGTATAGCAGGTGGCTAGTTCGTATGGCAGCTGTCAGTCCCATGTGACGGTTGCCAGCCTCACGGTTTGATCCTGGTGGCGGCTGCCGTCACAATTGCTAACATAAACCGTACGACTAGGTTTAATAGTTAGTTAAGCCTATAACCGTCACAATATATATGTTAAGCATTTGGTTAATAATGGATTTTTTTCAATTAGCATTAGTTTTTGTAAAAAAAAGGTAATATCAGTTCGGACGTATTTATTAATAAAACGGTATATTAAAGTAAAATACGGAACATTATAAATATAATTAAGCGTGTTGTAACTAAATCTCGGGTTTTGTTTTTTAGCATAAATAGTTAAATTTATTCCTTTTTTTATAAGCCGTTTTATGTTATAGTTATTAAAAATAAGTAATTAAAGATATGTTATTAAAATGGTTAAAGAAGTGGTTCGCTTATATATATATCTCGCTTATATATATAGAACGTTAAGTATTTTAATATATAAAATTCTTATCTAGTTATCTTTTTATTTATACGGATTATAATTATTAAGTCGTAATTATAAAGGCCTTTTAAACCTAGTTAAATATGACTTTTTTATAACTGCGATATAATAATTATAATTGGTACTGTTAAAAAATAATTAAATAAGCTTTTTTTATATTAAATTGTTTTTAAAGGTTTATTTTAAATAATAAATACGGTAATTATTACGTTACCATTATAAATAAGTAAAAAGTATTTAATTTTAAAAGGTCTTTTTATTTATAATAATCTAATTATTGTGTATAACCTTTTGTTATAAACATTTTAAAAATGATTTAATTTAAAAACGCGCTTCATTATTTTGTAAACCTTAGAAATTATAACTATTACGTTATAATTATAAGAGCGTTTCGATTAAAATTATTTTAATTTTTAAACTTTATATAACATTTTAATTAAAATTATTATTATATTTAAAAAAATAAAAACTTTAATTTTGTATTAAATTTTAATAATGTATAATATTAAAAATTTCGTAATTAATATATTTAACAGTAATAATACTTACGAATTCGTACATAATTCACCAATTAAGCCTAGAATTTGTACCTCGTTATTAAGCTTTATTTTTAAAGTTTTGATATTTTTGTAGATCATTTTCCAATTAGGTTAGCGTGCTACCTGGAGCTACTTAGCTGCGCCGCAGGCGCAGCTCAAACCTTAAGAATAGAGGCCTGATTTTAGTAAGATAACAAAAGACTTAGCCTATCGCCAGACGGTCGGAGGACGTATAGAATATTTCCGATAAAGAGCTTTGGCTTACGTAACCGGCTCGAAGAAATTTAAGAACGAAAATAAGGCTTGGCATTTTAAACTGGTTGAATAAAAAAAATTGCTCGACGGGTTCGACAAAACTTGATTATTATAAATTAATCAGATTGATTTAAATATTTTATTTTAAAATTAATATATATATAAACATTGAATTGGCAGAGGGCTCTACAAAGTCGTTGTATACAGAACATCTTGGTCGGTGCTTAGAAGGAAGAAATGATCGGACGTTGCTACTTTGCTATAAAGAGCCTTGGGTTCTAAAAGATTAGATACAAAGTTGTCAGGTCAGCAATTTATAAACGTCGCCGATCTACTGGCCATAGCCGAAGTTAATTGCCGAGATGCCCAGCAGCGAAGCAGATGAAAACAGCTAGAAGCTGTAGCTGACGTAGCCTGCAGTAGCATGCAGTAGCATGCAACAACAGCAGCTGCACCCATTCCTCCTCACCATTCCACTTTAATATATATTTTTTTTTACTTTACATAATATTAACTTGTAATAATAATTAATTATTTTAATTATTTACTGTTATTTGTTATAATTAAATATTATTATTTTTTTATTATTTAAAAGTTTATAATATTATTATAATCAAGCAGGGTACAAAGCCGGGTACATAGCTCGGCCTATTAGTTAGTCAGCGCCTAATATATATTTATAAGAATTCTTTTCGACCCGTACAACCTTCGAGTAATTACTACTTATTATTATAATTTTGCTTCAAGCTAGTTTTAATATTATAATATAAATTACGTTATCTTTAATATCTTTTAAAGTTCAAGCTTAATTATAACACTGTTTTTTAGTTATACATGAATTAAAACCAACTTCCTCTATCTTAATTTATTTACTTGTTAATATAGATAACTAATTTTAATTATTTGTGAAAAATAATTTAAAATTTATAATTATTAGCTAAAAAGATGAAGTTTTCGAAGTACAATTACAGTTACGATTATGATTACACCAAATTAATAACGATATACAATAAACGATTTATAATTCCGATAATAACATAACCTTTTTTAATTAATAAAAACGTTATTATTTTAACGTCGTATAATATTTTACTTCGAAATCTAACATTATATAAAAACCGTTAAAAGATTATAAACGCGGACGGTAATTAATCTTAAAACTTAATTGAATTATTCAAGTTTTAAAACGCTTAAGTAATTAAAAACACGCAATGTATTACGTAATAAAATAAAAAATTACATATTTAAATAAAAAGTAAAATTTAATTAATAAAGGTTAATAAAGTTAAACTTGCGTCGTTAATAACGCAATTATTCGGATTTTAATTCATAAATTAAAATAAAGTAATATATACCTAGCGATATAAATCGAATTCCGAATATAAATAAAAAAAGTAATGAAGTTATAGAGTTATTTGTTATAAGTACGAGAAAAAATTATCGAAGAAGAAAATATTTTTTTAATACGATACAAAGATTTTTAAAAAATATACTATAAACCGTATTTTAAACCTTTTTGATTCTAAAAAGATTCAACGTCGAATAGGTTTAAGCCTTATTTTCTAGGCCGAGCTAAATATATAGAAAATCATTACACGATATAATTTACCGGATAAATATTATACCCAATATCTTCGAACACGATAACTGATTAGTAGTTTTGATAGTTAGGATGAATTGATGCCTCCGTTCCATAAAGCTATACTTTAAAGTCGAACGGTAATAAGATAATATTTTATTTCGTTATTATTAAGCGGTATTATTGAAAATTTATCTTTTCTATATAATTTAAATATTACGGTATTTAAAGAAATTATAAAAGTATTAATAAATGCATTAAAAAAAGATACGGTGTAATAGAACTTGATATTTCAGTTTTAATAAAAATAAAAATTATTTAAGCGGCTGAAAGAATAAAGTTCTTTGTTTTTTAAATTTCTTTTAAAATATAAATATATTTAAAATAGATGTTACGGATAATTATTTTCTTTATACCTACATCTATTTTTAATCAAGTAATAATTTAGAACTTAAATATTTTTAATAAGTTTTATAAAAATTCATCTAAAATTTTCAAAATATTACCTGAATCGAAATATATTACGGTTTATTACTGCTATTTAAGTTTTTCATTTCCTTTGAAAAAAATTGATGTTTTATTTTCACCATAATTATTTAATACCCAATAATAAATGGTCTTTACGAAGATAAACGCAACAAAATTAAACTGCAAAATAATACAGTCGGATTTTTAAAACTTTTAAAAAGTGTCAATATTTAAATAATTTTTCAAGTTATTATTAAAATATTAAAAAAACGAAAAGATCACAGATATTCAAAGCTTTAAAATAATTATAAAATTTATAATATTTATACTGAAAGTTGTAATTCTCGGTCAAATCGATTAATCCCCATACGGTTTCTTTATATTTATGATAAATAAGACTTCGTTTTTTATAGTTTCTTTGAATTTATAACTTGCCCGGATATTCATTTTTTAAGTATTACAGGTATTAATTAAATCAAAGAATATTTAAATTATTTAAAAAATTTCAATATATATATTGTAAAATATTTACTGAAGTAGCATTTTAAATTGATAGCTTTAGTTTAAAGAACTGGATTAAAAAAGTAATAATAAAATAATTAAAGGGAAAATATTATTAAAATTATTTTGAAACTTTTTGAATTTTAAAACTTAAATATATTCGAATTATTAAAAATGAAATAAATATTTTAATTAAGGAAACTTAATATAACAACTTTAATCAAGGTTACAAATATTTCTTAAAGTATATCGTTAAAATAAAAAATGACTTAAAAAAAGCTAAGAAAATCAAATTAACTAATTAAATTAAAGATATTAAACATTTGTTAAAAGAAAGTATTAGCTAGTTTTTTCGGAAAGGCTTTTAAGAATTTCTTTTTTAAAGCTTAAAAACTTGTACGTAAGATTTTAAAATAATACTCTAATACTAATTAAAACTAAACCTTAAACAAAACCCAACCCTTCTAAACACGAAAATACGAACGATAATCAAAAAAAGTTTGTTTGAATACCGATTAAAAAAATCGGCTTTATTTTGTATAACAATTACACTAATAACGATAAAAAAGTCTTTATTAAGATTAATTAATATCAAATCGTACTAATTATATCTCAAAAATTACGAACGCATTATAAACTTCAGAATTATTTTAATACGATAAAGTTAAAAGCTTGAAACCTTTTTTTTATTTAAAAAAAAACGGGATTTACTCGTATATTATAATATTACGTTCCGCCAAAATAAAAAACGTTTTACGCTCATAATTATAAAGTCAATTTATCGATCAATATAAGAGACTTTTAACTGCCTATATTTAATCGTAATTCTTACCGTCATCAAAATATTTACGGTAATTGAAAAAGTTACCGAAAAAATATTAAAACGGGAATAAATAACTTAATAATTTTAAACGTAGTACTTCTTAGTCTTGCCGTTATCTTCAATAAAAATGTATAAATAGAGCTTATTTATAAATATAAAAACACGAAATCAATTTTATTTAATAATAATAAATACATAATCTTTTAAAACATTTTAAATAATTAAATTCCGTTGAATATAATATAATTTTCCCAAAATTGAAAAGTTAAGATATTAAAGAAAATGGTTTAATTTTGAAGTTTTTTAAACTACATTTATGATTGCTTGAATTTCCCGCATCGATCTTTTTTTTAAAAAAATAGTATTTTATTCGGCGGGATAATATTTATCGAAACGAAAAAGACCGTTTCTTTAATCCCGATCACAATGCAATGTAACCTAAACTTACTAAGTTTTCGAAATTATAACGATTTTAAAGCCGAACGGATAAAGCCGTAATATTAATTAAAGCTATATAATGGAAAATAACACGATTTATTTCCTTAAAAACGTCGCAAAATTACTTTATAAAATAGTATTTTTACGTAATTAATTATAAAAACAACCCGGTCGAAAACAACAGTACCCGATACTTAAAGGGAATGCTTACTTTAAAAATAAATGATGTTAATTAACCGACTATCCTAATTAACGTTATAATAACTGAAGGCATTAATAACAGGGAAAAAATCCGGAAATACGAAAAAGAAAATATTGATAGTATATTAATATAAAACGAATATTTATTTTAAGATATAGAAACCGTTTTTTAAAATCATAATGTTAACAAAAAACAAAACGTTATTTAAACGCATAATATCTTTAACTATAATAACTGAAACGATAAATACGTTATTAAATTTTTTTAAAAAGAAGAATTTAAAAAAATATTAAAAGAAACTTCGAGATTATTTAAATCAAAGTAATCTAAATTTATTTCAATTTTAATAAAAATTTTAAAAGTTATAGGGTTAATAAGATGTTAAGGATAATAAACTATAAAGATCAAAGAATAATTAAAATAACCGAAGTCGCAATATAAAAATATAAAGTTTTAAACACTAAAAAAGATTATATAATTTTATTAATTTAATTATAGAGCTTAACTAAATATATCATTCCGTCATTTAAACTGCGAATTAAAATAGATTATAAGGGCGGCGAAGGTTTAATTAATAAGATTATTAATACCTGAATTAAATTAACGTCAACGTTGTAGTTTATATTTAAAAAATAAAACTAAATAATAAAGTAAATACGTTGATTTTATATAAACTCTGAATTTTAACAAACAATTCTATTTAAAAATATAATAAAGGTTTTTATTTAATTCATCAATTAATCATCTATTTTTTCTATTTATTATTAACAACTATTAGGTTCCTTAACGATTAATATTAAAACTTGGTTTTGTAACTACATTAAACTAACGTGTAATATAAATCTTAAAATAATAAACAAAAATATAAACTTTAACTTGAGAATTTTTTTTAAAAAAGTTTTTATTAACGATATTCGTACTGATAAAGAAGCTATAATAAAGTAATCGGTAAAATTATAAACCGCTGTATTGACGAAAAAAAATTAAAAATATAAATATAAATAAATATATTATGAGCCTTTAACGCACCACATTATTAAACGGTCCGAACCAGTAAGCGGATCAATTTTGCCAACATTCTAATTACTTATCTTTAATCACCCATTTTTTATTACCAACAATATGAAACGACTTATTAAAAAATGGAAAATAAACCTAGTTTTTAAGCTTAAAAAACGAAACTGGAAATTTAATTATGCAAAATTTAGTTTTATATATAAAATTACTTTAATAATCTTAAAGACCCGATATTACGATAAATACGCTCGAACCGATATACTTTATATTTATTTTTATTTTCTTTTTTATTTTTATTTTTTTTATTGTAAACTTTTTTCCTTTTGATAGAAATTAGCGGCAATTAAAAATAAATGGATGATCCATCGAACTTTTTACTTGAATACGCAAGCATTCTTTATTCAGCTTCAATATATTACAAATATAACGCATTTATTACTTATATATCACGTCAAAAAACCCCGTTAAAATTAATTAACCGTCGCAATTTATTAAAAAGAAGAGATTTTCTAACCATATTTAAATTCAAAAATTAATTAGTAACAGGTTATATTTTAAAATATAGATATATTTCGGAAATAATTTGAACTTATTCGCATTATTCTCGTAAAAAACGGTTTTATAAAAAAAGTTTATAATTTCGACGAAACTGAAATTTTAATAACGCTTTTTATAATAGCGGATATAGTAATTACTAATATTAAAAAACGTAGAAAACTTAGATAAGCGTAATGAAAAAAATTTATAATTATTTAAATTATTAATTTCAAACGGTAAGTTATAACGTTATTTATTATTATCAGAGAAAATAGCTTCTTACATTTTAATACCGTAATATTGCAGCATTAATTACCGGTTACAAAGTTATATTAAATAATGATGATTAAATAATTAATAAGTTGAATTTAAAATGGATTTGGCTTTATAATAAATATATTCGGCTGCGTATAAAAGGTCCGAAAAATTTTTTTATTTTCAACGGTTATACAAATTATTAACCGATAAAATTCGGGAAATATTACGCAAATTACGATATTATTACGCTTTATATACCCGCGTATTTTTCCTACCGGTTTTCACGTTTTAACGTATTTTGTTTTTGTTTTTTAAAATGTGTTTATTTATTATATATCGAAAACCTAATACGACGTTATTATACCTATATTATTAAGAAGGATTTTTGTCTGCTTTTATAACGCGTTTAGAATTATTATAATATTTAATAATATTAAACCTGGATTTACGAAATTTAGTCTTATTTTATTTAATTTTAATGATGTTCTTTTCAACCTCGAAATTTATTGCATTATATTTATGCGGATTATTTGCCGTTAATTCTCGCCGATTTTATTTATTTCTGGGTACAAAATCTTTTAAAATTATGTATACAGTAATAAAATAAAAACTTTATTTATATGAAAAGATTAAAAATTATTAAGGTAACTTACAAACAAAAATCGTCGAATCGTCTAAGTTTTTAACAAAAAGTAATTTGTTAAAAAATACGAAATAGCTTTCTTTCGAAAGGAAAGTGCTTAATTACGCATCGAATTTTATTTTAAACAAGTCGTAAAAAATAAAAAATAAACGTTTTTAGAAGAAAGAATATTTATTATGTAAAAAAAAAAAAAATTCTCTAGCCGAAAAAAGGGGGTGATAAAAGAAATGCAGCTAATAGCGGTTGGAAACAGTTGTTACAAAAAGGGTAAAACCAAGGAACGGAAAATAGCATCTACGATAAGCTCGGACATAATGCGCGTACAAGTAAAAAAAGCTATAAATACGTTTAGCGAAAAAGAATCAAATTAATTTGAATTAATTTGGTATGTTATAGTTACAGTGTTTGAATTTATTATTAGGAAATACTACAAAACGGTCCGTGTGCTAATTAGGACCGTTTAATGGTATTATACATTACTTTTATTCAATTAAAAATATACATATTAATTAAAACCTTTTAATTATTTAAAGATTATAAAAACAAAGTGAAATTTAAAATATTATTTAAGGCTAATTTAACGATAAAAACGTCTTATACGCCTTATATATAATTTTATAGAAAAATATAAAACAAAATTAATAAAAAACGAACCGTATAAATTAATACAAAATATAAACCGCAATAAGAAAAATTAGTTCTAATCGACGATATAGCGTCTAACGAATTAATAACCTCTGAAAACCCGGATTAAAAGCTTAAATAATTCGGAAAGATTTAATAAATTATCGATTAAGACAAAGAAGAATGAATTAAGATAATATATTATTATAACGTCTAGTAAATTCAAGCTTTATTTTCCAGGTTGAACCAAATATATATAAAACTATGATACGATATAATTTACACGATATACTACACTTAATATCTTCGAATTCGACAAATAATTAGTAAGTTTTGCGGTTAAGATAAATTAATACGTTAGTTCATAAAGCTTTAGTTTAAAACCGATTGCTGAGCTTCTGTAACCACGTAGTTTTTTAACTAAGATCGGGTTAAAAGGCTTACATACGTGGTTATAGATAAGCTTTAACCCTGATAAACTTTATACCCGCTAGCATTACGATTCGACAAGATTAAGTAATATAACTTAAAAAATATTAAGCTTTATAGGGTAAACTTTGATAATAAACTTTGAAGGCGAACCTTAAAGGTAAATTTTAACGGTAAACCTTAATTACGTATAAAGGATTAATGATTTTGTAAATTTCCGCTAGTTTTAAAGTTTGGTTCTTTTTATAACTTTTTGAGTTACTTGAAACATTATATTACGTAAATCTAGATACATGATATCGGTAACTTATAATTACGAAATTATTATAAAACCCATTTTATTAATAATATATAATTTTTATAAAATTACCGCACAGATTAAAATTCTCGATATTATTCTTAATTTAAAATTTTGTTTTTAAAATAATAAATTTCGGTTTTTGATTTGCGGCTATAATTTAATTTACGAAAATAACGATAATTAAGTTTGAGAAAAGTATATCTCGAAAAGTGTAACGATGATAGCGGAATTATTAACAAAAATTAAAAAAAGTACTAACGTACTATATATGTAAGTAAAAAATATATATATATACGAAAAGTCTTTTTAACAATTTTAACTATTTATCTTTAATCGTTTATTTTCTAACATTAATATTATACAACGCTTTTCAAAAAAAGCGAAAATGAATTTAATTATTCAAGTTAAAAATAAAACCCGGAAGTTAATTAAAAAAAGTTTAATTTTATTTATAAAGTTTCATATTTTATTTAAATATACCGTTTTAATAGTAAATATGTCCCAGCCGATATTAATCTGTTTTTTTTTTACAGAAATTAACGCCGACTGAAAAAAAATCGACTATCGGTCGAATTTTTAATTTAAATATATAAACGGTTTTTGTCCGACTTTAATATGTTAGAAATATGGTTAATATACTGGTGGTTTAATACGTTATGGAACTTATCGGAATTAATTAAACGCCGAACTTTATTAAATGGTAAAAAATATTTTAAATACGTTTAAATCGAATACTCGCATATAAACGGATTTTATCCGAAAATCCAGAAATATTTCGCAAATAATATAAACTTGTTCGGGTTATAATTACGAAGTTCCATATCGTAAAAAAGGATATTTATAACTTTAGCGAAATTAAATTTTTAATAAAACTTTTTATGATAACGGGTATAATAATTATTAATAGCAAAAAATATACAAAGTTTAAATATATAGAAGAAAGAAATGAGATATAAATCATAGTTATTTAAATTATGAATTTTTAAATTTAAGTTATATTATTATGTGTTATTTTAAATAAGGAAAAGTATTTTAAGTTTAAATATTACGATAATTTATTACTAATAACCGATTAAATAACTTACGGTTCGAATAAATTTAATATTGTAATAAATATGATCTTGACGCCTATAAAAAGTTCGAAACAATTTTTTTATTTTCGATAATTACAAAACTTATCAATTGATAAAATTTGAAAATTATTACGTTAATAATAATATTATTACGTTCTATACAGCCGCGCATTTTTCGTATCGAATTTAGGTTTTTAATATATTTTAATTCTTTGTTTTAAAATGTGTTTATTTGCGGTATATCGATGATTCGATACGATATTATGATACTTATATTACTAAAAAAACATTTTGGCGGCTTTTATAACGCGTTTTACGTTATTATAATGTTCGATAATATTGAATCTGGATTCTTAAAAATTAATTTTATTTTCTTCAATTTTAATAATATTTTTTCCGTATTAAAATATTCTTTAATTATACTTACTTTAATCGTCTTTCCGTTAACCTTCGTCGGTTTTATTTATTTTCCGTGAAAAGCTTTAAAAATATCAGTAAGGTAAGAGAATAAGGACCATATTAATAAAGAAAAATTTAAAATTATAAAAGTAATTTATTAAAAAGAAATTCGTAACGTTTAATTTTATAATAAAAAGTTATATGTTATTATTATATGAAGAGGCCTTTTTAGGAAAAAAACGTTTAATTCTAGGAAACCAATTATATTTTATATAAAAAGAATCAGCTTTTTGGACCTAAAAAGAAAAAAAGCGGTAGAAAAGTGTAGTTAATAGTAGCTGGAAAAGGTCTTCGTAAAAAGGTTATAACGAATAAATAGAAATATAGCGTTTGCAGTAAGCTCGGATATAATGCGCGTATTTATAAAGAAGCTATAAATATATTTAGCTAAAAAGGAATCCAATTAATTTAAATTAATGGGTATTACTATTGTTAAATTATTTGAATTTGTTATTACGGAGTCCGAAAAAGCGGCTCGTTTATATATGTCTCTTCTTCATATATGTAGTATGTTAATAAATTTAAAAATTTTAAACTTTCAATTTTAAAAAAATACAAACTAAAAGATTACGAACGATAATTTACCCGGTTATTCCGAAGTACGAAAATCGTTCAAAACATCGATAAGAATCGACGTAAATAAAAGCGAAACAATGTAGTTTACGAAAAAATAAGTTTAATAAAATTTAAAATTTAAAGTAACAATTTATCATTTTATCTATACAGTTTCGTCTTTTCTAGGACAAGGTAATATATTATTAATAAATATATTTTGTAAATTTATTATTATACTACGAAAAACCTATTTTATAAAAAAGAAAGCAAGACATTATACTAATTTGTAATTAATTCAAAAATAAATTTAACCGTACTAGGAAAGCTTTATTTAAAATATAAACCTTTAGTAAGAAGGTTATTTTAATTTAAAATTAGCCAAATTATAACAAAATTAAATTAAATATTGAAATGTAGCATGATCCAGAGCCGGATACAGAGCTTGACCGTTCAGTTAGTTAATACCTAACATGTATTTCTAGAAGTTCTTTTCGCCGGGCGCAACTCCAAGGCAGTTATAAATATAATTATCGCATATAGCTTTTGCTTTGGATTGGTTTTAATGCTATAATACAGTTGGCGTTACCTTTAATATGTTTTAAATTTTAAGTTTAATCGTAAAACTTTTTTTCACTATATATTAACCAGCACTAAAATTTTCCGTTTAAATTTATTTGGATGGTAATATAAAAAACTGCCTTTTATTAGTTATCGAAATAACTTAGAATTTCGGATTATTAAACGAAAGGGATCAGGTCTTAATCAAAAGGGTAATTACGGTTACGATTACAACAATATAAATTTGATAATAATATGTAGTAAACAACTCACGATTACTATAAGAACGTAATCCTCTTTTTTAATTAATTAAAAAATTATTAAATTATTACATATAATTCTTTATTTCGAAATATAACTTTAACGGAAAACGGTAAAGAAATAGAAATGGGGACGGTAACCGGTTTAAACACGTAGTTTAATTAATTAATTTTTAATTTAATTACGAAATTAAGAAAACGATATACGTTAGACGGGAGAAATTACGTAATAAATAAAAGAATTTTTAATTAATAAAAATTAATAAATTAAACTTTTGTCGTTAATAAGGTAATTGTTAAAATTTTAATTAATTAAATCAAAATAAACCGACGATATAATTAACGATATAAGTCGAATGACGAATATAAGTAAAAAAGGAATCAGGCTATGAAGTTATTTTTGTTGTTCGCAAAAAAGAATATTCGAAAAAGAAATAATATATTTTAATAGAATATAAAAGTTTTAAAACAAATACTATAAAACATATTCTAGATTTTATTAGCGTTAATCGAGTAATATTTTATTTGATTATTATTTGGCAGCATTATTAAAAAGAATTATTTCATTTAAATAGTATAATATTTAATTCAGTTTTAAAATAATAATATATAAGTTATAAAAAGTACAATTTAATATATATTAATATTAATTTCGTAAAAAGAATAAATATATTTAAACAGATATTAAGGAAAAAGAATATATTTATTCTATGCCTAAGCACATTTCTAATAAGATAATATTATAAAATTTCTATGATTAGTGAATTGAATATTTCTCTTATTCTGAAATAGATTTTGTTAAGTTTTTTAAGTTTTTTAAAATTGTTTTCTAAGTTAAAATATAATATGGTTTATTATTATTAATTAAATTCTTATTTTCAAAAAGAAACTAAAAGCCTGTTTTAAATACGACCGTGTAATACTAATTAACGAATACTTTTCATAAAATCAAATTTAATAAGGTTAAATCTTAAAATAAATTAATCGGACTTTTGAAATGTATAAAGAATTTAAATATATAAATAATCTTTAAAGTTATTATTAAAATAACTGAAAGATGAAGAATTGTATAAAAATAGGAATTTTTAAAGTTATTCATAAAGTTTATAATATTTATACCGTGTATTATATTTTTTTAAATAAATCGACTAATCCGAATACCCTTTTTCGACATTTATTATATATAGGTTTTCGTTTTTTATAATCTTTTTAAACCTATTAATTTGTCCGAACTTTCCTCCGTTAAGTACTAAAATTGCCGATTAAATTAAAGAAATTATTATATTTTTTAATAAATATAAGCTTCTAAGTTTGAAATATTTATTCAATTATGGTTTTAGTTTAATAATATTATTATACAAAATTCGGTAAAAGTGGTTATTAATAAAATAATTCAAAAGGATAACGGAATTAAACCTATTTTAAAAACATTTAAATTGTAAAGTTTAAAGTAAATCCGAATTACTAAAAATCGATTAAACATTTTAATTAAATAAGTTCAACCTATTATTTTTAATTAAGTTTACGAATATCATTTAATATATGCTGTTAAGACAAAGACGTTTGGAAAAAGTTAAAGAAAAGAGGAAGTTAATTAATTACAACGAATATATTAAAAGTCTCTTAAAAAGATTATTAACGAGGTATTTCGAAAAAATGAGTAATAATTTACTTATAAAATATAAAAACTTGTACGTAATAATATACCGTTATATTTCGATATTAATTAAACGTTGGGCTTTAAATAAAGCTAAACTTTCTAACTATAAAAAAAGTAAATAATAATAAAAACATGTGTCGTTTAATATCGAGTTAAAAAGAAACAGTTTTATTCAATTTAATAATTCAGATAATAACGATAAAAAAACTTCCGTTTACGATAATTATTGTTAAATTATATTAATTAAATGCCGGTAATTACGAACGCGTTATAAGGTTTAAAGAGTATATAAAGTTGATAAATTTAAAACCTTAAAGTTTTTATAAAGAAATTAAAAAACCGAAAGTTATTCGTATTTCGTAATATTACGTTCTGTAGAAATAATATATCGTATTAATTTAAATTTATCGGACTACTTTTTGTTAAATATATCCATAACTTTTTAGTAAGTACGCGTGTTATGCCCGAGTTTGCTGTAGA
This sequence comes from Monosporascus sp. CRB-9-2, assembly GCA_004155915.1. NCBI lineage: Eukaryota > Fungi > Ascomycota > Sordariomycetes > Xylariales > Monosporascus > Monosporascus sp. CRB-9-2. The sequence goes on from QJOA01000111.1 coordinate 64,631, forward strand.
CGTTATATTTCCCTTTTTGATGTTAATCTTTTTGCGATTTTTTTTTTTAGTTATTGCTAGCTGCATTTTTTTATTATCCCTTTCTTTTTAGGCCGGGGGGGTTTGTTGTTTTTGTTTAATAAGTGTTTTTTCTTGGAAAAAAACGTGTATTTTTAGTTTTGTAACGTTTATTTAAAATATGGTTCGTTTTGCGTAATTAGACGTCTTTTTCCTGAAGAAAAGTAGCTTTATATAATCATAGTATATAACTTTTATTATAGAATTAGCCGATTCGAATACTTTTGTTGGCGAATTACTTTAATCGTTTTCAAAAAATTTATAAATATTATTTTTATTTTGTTACTTTACAAATATTTTTAGGGGTTTTTGTAAAGGGTAAAATGGAACCGACGGATGTTAGTGGGAGAATAGTTAACGTAAGTATCATTAAAAGAATTTTTAATTCGTAAAGAACGTTATTGAAATCGAATTAAATAAGATTAATTTTTGCAAATTTAGATTTAATGTTATCGGACGTTATAGTAGCTTGGAACGCGTTATAAAAGCCGGCGAGAAAATCTTTTTTGCTAATATAAATATAATAGCGTCGTATTAGATTTTAGATATATTGTAGATAAATACGTTTTAAAAAATAAAAAATAAAATATATTAAAAGATTAAAACAGATACTTAAAATCCGCGGTTTTACAAAGCTTAATAATATTATTATTAGCATAATATCTTTCGAATTTTATCTAATAAGGGTTTTTATAGCCGTTAAAAATGAAAAAGACTTTTCGATTTTCTCTACGCATTTAAGTATACTTATTAAAATATTAGATTTATTTTAAATGTAAATTATTTATTATTTAATTATTATTATTTAATACGATTTTTGAATTAGTTGTTAATAATAAGTTATTGCGGTACTAAAACTTAAGGTAAAATCTTTTATTATAATAATAAATGGCAGCAGAGGTTAATTTTAAGAATTAATAATCTGGATAATTATAATTTTATTTTTATGTTTTTGTTACGTTTATTTTAACTTTTTACGTTTTTCGGTATTAGTAATTATATGCCCGTTATTATGCCGGTTCGAATGGGTTTAAGCCTTATTTTCTAAGTTAAACCAAATATATATAGAATTATTATACGATCTAATTTATACGACAACTATTATACCTAATATATTCGAATACGATAATTAAATAATTATTTTCGCGGTTAAGATAAATTAATACCTTAGTCCCATACAGCCTTACTCTGAAGCCGACTACTGGGCCCCCGTAAGCACGCAATTTCTCGACTGATGTCGGCTTGGAAGGCTCACATACGTAGTTGCCGATAAGCTTCGACCATGATGAACCTTATGCCCGCTGGCTGGTTCGACAGGGTCAATATAACTCAGGAGATGTTAAGCTTTGCGCGGTAAACCTTAAGGATAAACATTAAAGGCAAACCTTGAAGACAATGCCCGTTATTATAAAAAGTTTTATCAAAAATCCAGTTTCGTTAAAGTTGTAGATATCCCTTTTTATGATACCTTATTTTGCGAATATAACTCTAATAAATTTAAATTATTTGCGAAATATTTTTAAATATCTGTATAAAATCCGTTAATAATAGATTTCCCGTTTTAAACGCGTTTAAAATTTTAATACCATTTAATAAATTTTAACGATTAATTAATTTCGATTCGATTTATAACGTATTAGGTTAATAATATACTAAAGCCGGATGAAAACGTTTATACATTTAGGTTAAAAGTTTAATTAATAATCGATTCTCTTTCCGTCAGTTTAAACTTTTGCGAATATAAAATAGTATCGGTTTAAAAAACCTACTGCGATATTATTTATTTCAAATAAATTAAGATATTTTATATATGAAATTAAATGTTATATAATTAAGTTTTAATTTTCGTTTTTTAGCTTAAATACCTAGGTTTATTTGTACGTTTTTTATAAGACGTTTGAAATTATTAGTATTGAAAAATAGATAATTGAAATTTGTAAATGGAATATATTAAAAGTTAGCCGGGAAGGTGGTGTATTCGGCAAGGTGGTATAGGGCGCTATATATGAATTTATAACGTGTTATACCATTAAACGCTTTAAATTAGTAAGCGGACCGATTTTATAAATATTTTAATCATTTATTTTTCATTGCTTTTTTTAATATTAATAATATAGAACAATTTATTAAGTAAGAAAGAATGAACTTAATTATTTAAATTAAAAAACGAAATTTTAAATTTGATTATGCGAAATTTAGTTTTATATATAAAGCTGTTTTAACAACTTCAAAAGCTTAATATTACGGTAAATACGTCCAAAAAAGAATTTTTACTTTTTTTTTTAAAAAGAAATTGACGGCGAGGGGAGAAAAATCGGTTTTCGATCGAATTTTAATTTAAATACGAAAGTGATTTTTGTCCGGTCTTAATATGTTAAGAATATAGCGAATTTATTGCTTACTTAATACGTTATCAAATGCGTTAAAGGTAACTAGGCGACGAGATTTTTTAAATGGTAAAGAAAATTTAAACGCGTTTAAATTAGAAAATTCATTATTACCGGGTTTTATTTGGAACTTTTAAAAAATTTTGTAAATAGTTTAAATTTGTTCGGATTATTATCGCGAAACTCGGTAGCGTAAAAAAGAATGTTTATAATTTCGATAAAAATAAAATTTTAATCAGGTTTTTTATAATAAAGGGTATAATAATCATTAATGCCGAAAAATGTAAAAAATAGAAATAAGCGTAATGAAAAATAAGGAATAAGTAATAATTATTAAAGTTATTAGATTTTGAAGTTAAGTTATACTGTTATTTATTATTATAATAAAAAATATTTTAAATTTCAACACCGTAATAATTTATTATTAATAGGTTAATAAAAAACCGTTTTAAATAATAATAGCAAGATAATAAATAAATTAAGTTTCAAATGAGTTTCATATTTTAATAAATATATTCAGCTGTACACGAAAGATTTAAAACCTTTTTTTATTTTCGACGGTTACGAAAACTATTATTCGATAAAATTTGACGAATATTACGCGAATTACGATATTATTACGTTTTGTATGCCTCGGCGTTTTTCGTATCGGTTTTAACTTTTTAACGTATTTTATTTTTTGTTTTAACACGCGTTTATTTACTGTATATCGAAAATTTAATACAACGTTCTTATATTTATATTTAAAAAAAGAAATTAGGCCGGGTTTTACAACGCGTTTAAAGCTGCCATAACGTCCGATAATATTAAATATAGATTGGCGAAAGCTGGCCTTATTTTATTCGATTTTAATAACGTTTTTTCCGAACTTAAAACCTTTTTAATTATATTTACGTTAATTACTTTCCAGTTAATTCCCCACGGATTTATTCGTCTTCCGCTTGTAAAAACCTTTACAAATATTTACAAAGTAATAAAGTAAGAACGTTATTTACAACGCAACATTAAAAAATTATTAATCAATTCGTTAATAAAGATTATAATATCGACTAATTTTTTAATAAGAAAAATAATTTATTGTTTTTGTATAAACTTGTTTTCTTTGGAAAAAAGACGCCTAATTACGCGAAAGAAATTAATTTTAAGCAAACGTTGAAAAAAAAAACCATTTTTAAAAAGAAGGAATTTTTATTACATAAAAGAGATAAGTTTTTTTAACCGCAAGAAAAAGTGTAGTGGAAAAATATAATTAACAACGATTAAAAATAATTGTCGTAAAAAGGCTAAAATTAAGCAACGGAAATGTAACGTTTCCGACGAGCCCGGTTATAATGCGCGTATTTATAAAAAAGTTATAAATACGTTTAGCCTAAAAAAATCCGATGTATTTAAATTAATTTATTATGTTATAGCTATATTATTCTAATTTATTATTAAGAAGTGCTGAAAAAGGGTCCGTCTACTTGTTTGAACCGTTTAATAGTATAGTACGTTATATATATTAGATTTTAAAAATAAATTATACGGAAAAGGTTTAATATTATTTAATTTAGAAATATAAAAATGTCTAGATATAAAAACAATTCCATAACTAATTAAGGAAACGTATTAAGATTTATATTCTCTTTTATATAATATCGAATACAGTTTCTTAAGATTTTTTAACGTATACGTTTATTTTTAATAGAAGTTTAATACATTAATTTCATCCATATCTAATTAATTACGTATATAAATTAAGATTATTTTTTCACGAACTTTTGTATTTATCCAACTTAATAGCGACAACTTATTTAAACTGTTATATATTTATATCATATGTTTGTATCTATTATAAATTTGAATGATCTTAATAATAATTATTACATTGTTAAATTATCAGCGATAAAACATATTATATAAAATAGGAATAAAAAATATAAAAAGTTAATATATTATATTGTAAAACTTTTAATTAATTTATTAGTATATTCATATCAAATATTAATGATATAAACCGTATATCGAGCAGAATATATGATTAGAATAGTGCCTTTAATTGATTCCTATATTACACGTAATATATTACTACAATCCATTTAAATTTATTACCCTTTATAATATAAGTTAGTAATATTTATAATGAAAGTATATTTTATTTTATTCTAATCGGATAAACTTTAAAATGATATTTTATCCCTCGGATTATAATAAAGCTTTATAAAAATATAAATCGGAAAGTATTTACGGTCTTAACATATTATAACCTTCATTTACAAAAAGGATAATATATATCTTATCCGAAATTGTAATCGTTATTTTAAAAGCCGGAATATAATTAATAAATCTTATATTATTCTTATTTTTAATGGACTAAAAAAATAGTTCGGGCTTATAATGCCGAATACGTTCAATTTATTACCAAATTTAAAATATATAGCGGAATTAAAAAGTGTATTTATAAGTTAATATATTATATATCCGGTTAAAAAATGATCGTACTTTTTAATATTTGCCCGTTTAAAAAACGTCTTGAATTTTCTTTACAAAATATCGAAAAATTTAAAAGAAACTTGATATTTAATAACATATCTATACGTATAACTATCCTTAAAATATCATTTTAAACCCTTTTTTAAACATATAACTTTAATATAAAAAAAGCCCGTTTAATTATCTTTTTGTCCGTACGAATTATGGTTATTACGTCGCAATTAAAAAGGCGTTCCGGATTTGGCTAACCTTAACCTTTTTATAATTACGACGTAATAATTATAACCCGTACGGCTTAAAAAATTAATATACAGACTTTTTTTATATAAAATATATTAAAAAAACCCGGTACATAATAACGAGACCGATAATTATGTTGTCGTAGCCATAAAGGCGTTTCGGACTTGGCTAACCCTAACCTTTTTATAGCTGCGACGTAATAATTATAACTTGTACGGCCCAAAAAATTAATATACGGACTTTCCTTATACAAAATATATTAGAGAAGCCCGGTACATAATAACGTAACCGATGGTTGTACAGTTGCAACTATAAGGGCGTTCCCGACCTGGCTAACCTTAATCTTCTTATGGTTACGACGTAATAACCATAACCCGTACGGCCGAAAAAATTCATATACGGATTTTTCCCATATAGAATATATTAAGGAAGCCCGGTATATAATAACGCGACCGATGCTTATATAGTCGCAGCCATAAAAACTTTGCGGTCGCTTATTTCTCCGACTTAAACTTGGTTATATTGGCTGTAATTGCCGTCGAAAAAAATTGAAAAAATCTTTATATATATATCAGCTTTCATTCGACGCATATATAAAGTTATAAACTTATCGGGCTTAATTTGATTACGTAACTTTAAATCTTTAAATTATTTTGGTAACGATGCCGAAAACGAAACCCATTTTCTGAAACTAATATTCAAGCCTCGCTGGCTCGTTACGGGGATTTGGGATTTGATTGGTTAATTGTTAGCGTTATGAAGCGGTACTTGAGTAACTTTGAAAAAGAGTCAGCGAGGCCTGAGCTAGCTGAAGTAATATATTAGCTGTAATTGCCGTCGAAAAGAATTAAAAAAATTCCTATATATATATCAGCTTCTATTCGATACGTATATAAAGTTATAAACTTATCGGGCTTAATTTGGTTACGTAATTTTAAATTTTTGGATTATTTTAGTAACGATACCGAAAACGAAACCTATTTTCTGAAACTAATACTTAGGCCTCGTTAGTTCGTTACGGGGATTTGGGATTTGATTGGTTAATTGTTAGCGTTATGGAGCGGTACTTGAGTAACTTTGAAAAAGAGCCAGCGAGGCCTGAGCTAGCTGAGGTAATATATATACACGTCAATTGATACGATGCGACCGGAGAGCACCTCCAAAAACCGTACCCACAGGCGGGCCGGATGAAAAACCAATAGGGGTTATAAACACGGTGACAAACAAATGGAAGTATACGATGATTTGATTGGTTCCAGAGCTTTTTACCCCGCAGCTAGCTCTAACGCCCCCAACCACTCTAATTGGCGCCGACACGATACATGAGCCAAAGCTCCTAATGGTCCGTGCAGTGAGCTTGGCATCACTCAAAGCACGTTGTCCCAAGCTGGATTCGAACCAACATGTCTTTCGCACGTTATAGGTTGCCCAGGCCTACGGCGATTGAAACGCGACACCCAGGCTCGCGACCACTGAGCCATTGGGACATAAAGTTTTTATATTTTAATTTTTCGTAATTAATTGGATTAATTATTTTTTCTTTTTTAATCCGTTCGTTTTCGGTATATTATTAATATTTATTATTACGTAATTTTCGAATCGATTATTAAGTTATTATACTTTAATTTTATTTTTAAATTTTTAACATTTTAAATTATTAATTTCTTAATAATTTAATATTAATAATCTTGAAAATATTCCATATTTTATTGCTTAGTTAATTTATAAATAATTTCGTTTAATTGTTTTTTTATAAATTAAGCGGCTTTTAATATCTTTTTTATTCTTTATAAATTATTTTAATTTATTAATAAAGGAATATATATAAGTTTACTTATTAATTTTCTTTTAATAATAAGTATTTAAATTAATATTAGTATTAATTAAATACAGGTTAATTAAATAATATTTAAGTTTTATATCTTTAAACATATTTGTATATCGAGATATATTATATAATACTATTAAATTATTTATTTTTAAAAGTTTATTTTTTATTTGTTTATATTTTTTCAATTTATATATTCAATAATCTTACGACGTTAATTGGTAATAACTTTACTAATTTTAATTACGTTTTTAATTTTACTTTTTAAAAATCGAATTTTTTAAATAATTAAACTTTTTTCGGAGTATTAAAACTTTATATTTTAATTCTTTATATCGGTAAAATTAGTTCGATCGGTAAAAGTATTTTTTTATCCGGATAATAGTTTATACCGGCTGAGGCCGTATTTTTTTATAATGGTATTTTCGGTAAAAGTTATTTTAGGTAAAAACTTAATTTATGTCTTGCCGGTATTATTTGTTACCTTTATTAAACCTTTAATAGTTAAAACGTATTTTTTATAAATTAAGCTTTGTTATTAAGTAATATATATAGTTTCGATATTTCGTTAAATTCCGAATGTATTATAAACCTTGTTTATTTTATTTTCATTTTTAAAACTTTTATTTATTTCAATTTTAATCGGGGTACTATATTAATAAAAAATATATCTATTTAAGAAATTTTTAATTATTTTTAACGTAATAAAGTATAAAGCTTTAACTTTTAAATAATCGGATAATTCGTACTTTATTTCGACTATAACCTTATAATCGTTATCGTAAGGTATAAATTAAATATTAATTATTTAAATAATAATTATATTAATAAGTTCTAAAACGTTATACCTTTTTCGAACCGTTAATTATTTACCTTTTAATATTTTATATACGCCCGTATGATTTTCCGAATATAGCTAAACATTTTTTATTAATAATAAAAAGTTGTTATAGGATAATATGTTAAGTTTCGTCCTTTATAGCTATAATTTTTATAATATTATTTAATTACCGTAAATTATTTTTATTTAATATGGATAGTTTTACGTTTGCCGTATCGCTTATTTGCCTTATGTTATAAAATATTATCCTAAATAAAATAATTTTACATTTCGGCTTTAAAAACGTTTTTTTAAAGTTTTACGTCATTAATTCAAAAGGTTTAATATTATAAAAAATTTAATATATTTCTATAACTTTTTAAATAAATTCTTAATAAAGAATTCTTAATTATTTATTTTAATAAAAATTAAAACTTTACCGGTTTAAATAAAATTAAGCCGAATAACGTTTAACTAAATATGAATAAAATTATCGATTGCTTTTTTTTTTAATCGTTTAACGTATTAAAAGTTTTAGGTGGCTTTTAAAATAAATTGTTAACGGCTAAATTTCTTGTGTTAAAAATATTTTTAATTTCAAAATCGAACATTTTTATATAGGTAATTTAACGAATAAGTAAAGTTTTAAATAAAATGCTCATAAAATTATTAATTTAAGTTATTAATACGTTAACGTCGGTTTTTAATATAAATCAAACTCCGTAAATATAATTTCGGATTTGTTTTAAAACTTTAAAAATAATTTAAAATTCTAACTTATTAATATCATAATTTAATTTAACGCTTCTAAAGTACTATTTTCAAAATACGCAAAATAATTAATATTATTAATTAAGTAATTAAAAATATTTGAAAACTGTTTTTGTTTACGTTTATATTTATAATAATTTTATTTATAATAGCCTTGTAATTTAAAATAATTAAGGTCGGCATAATAACCATCGCTTTTTTACATTTTTTATAGTACGATTTTCATTAGACTTTTCGATAAAAAGTTTGGTTTTAATAACGAAAATATAAAAAAAGTCCGGTAATAGATAACGATATTTCGGAACGTTTTAACCTTCAAAACGTTTTTATATAACGGAATTTCCAAGATCTTTTTTATTTTATTTATATTTAATCGCCGTCTATTCGTTTCGCAAAAGAAACCTATTATAACGGTTATTTTCTACTATTATTAAAATTTCTTTATATTAACCGATATATTATTAAGTTCGTAATTAAAAAAGGATTTATTTAAATTAATAATATATTTATATATAAATTATCAAATTCTAGGAAAAATCTTTCCGTAATTATAATTTATTTTTAAGCTTTTAATGCCAACGTCTTCGATAAATAACAGGGTAATATCGGGCATCAAATTTTTAAAAATTTCTTTATTACGCGGCAAAAATAAATTATAAAGTTAGTAAACTTTATAAAGATATAAATATATTTAAAAAGCTTTAAAAAATATTACGAAAATAATGAAATCTTTTTAAATAAGGGTTAGTATAAGTTAATTATAACCGCAGAAAAAGTTTATTACGGTAATTAATAAATATATAATAAAATTCGCAAAAAACTTATTATACTTTTTTAGCCTAAAGATATTTTATAAGATAATAACGTTTAGTTTAATCGCAAAAATTTTTAATTGCAGGTTACCCCTTTTTAAAAATAAAAAATTAGGTATTTTTATACCTAGCTTAAAATTATTAAAATATTTTCCATTAAATACGTATGTATAATATATTAATTAGTTTATTTTTAATCTTAGCCAGTATTCTTATATCTTTAATTTGTTATATTTTATAAAGAATTATTCAGATCTTATAATCTGTTGTAACGGTCGCTTTAATTTTGCTATAATTTTATTAATTTTAAGTTAAGACATGTTTTTTGCAAAAAAAGTATTTTTTTAATAAGGCCTTTTTAATATAGTTAAATATATTTCTGAATTAATTAAAGATAACTTTAACCTTTTTCGTAGTCAGTTAGGTATTTTGTAATATAATAATAAACTTAGGAAATAAAGTAATTATTATTACATTAAATTTATTAAAGTTTTTTTTAATTGATAACTTTTTACGTTTTTTTAAGCTTTTTAGTTTTTTAATCCGTGTTTCTGGGTAATATTAATCCATTTGGTGGTATAATATCGATTAAAACTACTTTTTTATTTTTCGTTATATATCGTCCTAATTTATACAGGCCGCTGATTGTTAATTTTATTACGTATTTCCTTTTATAGGATTTTATGTAAACTATATATAAGTTCCTTAACGTTAAATTAATTTAAAATAATATTTTCGGGTTTTGGCTTCTTATATATAACTTTTTAAATTCTTTTAAAGTTTTAATTCATATCTAAATTATTAGTCGAAAAAATATAAAGGCCTGTAAGGTATTCGTTTTTATATTTGTTTATAGGCTTACTTTTGCCAATAAATCGGCTTATAATTTTACCGGCTGCTTTTGTTCAAGTTCCTTATTAATGCGAATATTACGGCCAACCTTTTCAGCTAAAATTAAGGGAATAATTATTATTATCGGCCTAAATTTTAAGGTTTTTATTATTATTTTTAGGTCCATATTTAAGAATATCTTTAATTTAGTTATCAAATTAAATTTTAATATTAACGGTTATGTAACGTAATAACCGTCGTCCACAAATAGAAAAAATATTAATAATTTGCCAAGTAACTAGATAAGCGTTTCGATTATGCCTTTAAACGGCACTCCTTTTGATAAAATAAAGTTTATAAAGAATATATGTATTTATTGTAATATTAATCTGTACCGTTTAATATATAATAAAATAATAACGTTAAATTTAGCTGCGGTATCGATATTTTTATTAATTAAATTTTTGCTATTCTTATAGCTCATTTCAATTATTAAATTAAATAATGGGGTAATATATTTAACCGAGTTACATTGTTAGATTAATAAACCTGGGTTTCTTTTTAATTTTTGGCTTTATATTCTATATTTATAAACAGAACTTTGGAAGATTTTTTCGTTTTTGAAATTTTGGATGCTTGTATTTCGCCTTCGGTTATTTTAATCATTTTTTTGTTTTTATGATTAAACGTTTTTGAAATTTTAGTACCTATAAATTTTTTAAAATTTTTACTAAAGTCCGGATAGGTTTCGATTAATTCGAATCAAATAATTTTGAATTGTCTTTTAAAGTTTTTTAGGAATTTTTTTCCAGAATTTAATAATATATTTGTTAATTAGGTTCTTATGGTTCAGCGTATTATTTATTTGGATAACATTATTATTTTTTTCAATATTATTAATTTAAATACCGGCTTTTATATTCTGAAATAAAGGTTTTTTATATCTTAATTTATTATTATCGGTTTTGTTTTATTTTTTACTTTCGGATTTTTTTTTGGTTTTTATTAGTACGTTTAGCCATTATGACGTTAGTAAGTATAGCCGGCTAATCAGAATCGTCGACCTTTAGAGTATAAATTTTTTTAAGTATCGGATATCTTTATTTTTGATAAGGTTGTTTTATAGCCAGTTACGTAAAGGTTCTTTTTTATAAAATGGTTTTCCGTTATTTTCCATAAAATGTATTATATTAATTTTGGTTATACGGTTTTAATTAATGTTACGTTCTTGTCGGTTCGGTTTTAAGATCGTTAAAGGTTTCGGAGGTTTAGTAGGGATAGGTTGAGTTAAACTTTAGTCGGGATTAAATAAACGGCTTTTTTCGTTTCGGTAAATGTTGTTTTGTTCATTAAAGTGTTCCATTTTTTCTTTAAATCGTCCGGGAAATTTTAAAGAATTATAATTTTATTTCAAAAGTTTTTTCTAAATTGTAATACGTTAATTCATAGTTTAGCTTTTTAAGGTTTAAAGAAATTATGTTATATTTAACGTAACCTAATATTTTGAAGTTCCGAAAAAAATTACATGTTTATTATCGTGGAATAAGACTAATTTCGTACATTTTATATTTATAAATAAATTATATTTATATATATTATATTTAGGGTAACGACAAATTTAATAAGTACCAGGTTTAAAGTTATTAAACTATCTGTTATAACTTTAATATTTATTACGATAACCTTTTTAATTACGGTAATTATGTCGGTTACGGTAAAAATTACGACCGAATTTATTAAACTGGAAATTTATTCTATTAATCGATAAATCGGTTTTATAATTACGAACTTGAAGTGCTGTTTATTTTGGCCGAACGTAATATTATAAAATATAAATAATTTTTTGGTTTTTTATCTTTTTTTTAAAAGAATTTCGAAATTTTAAAATTTGTTAGGCTTGGTTATGTTTAAATTTTATAGTACGTTTATAATTTCTGATACCTAAATAGGCCGATTCGATAATAATTATTGTAAACGGAAGATTTTCTATTATTATTATTTAAAATATTAAACGGAATAAAGTTAATTTTTATTTTTTTAATCGATATTAGAATAAACGCCTTTATATTATCGTTTATATTCTTTATATTAATGAAATATAGCTTCGTTTATAGTTTAGCTTTAAATTAATAATAAATATTATTATAAATTATTACGTGTAAAACTTTAAACCGTATAAAAAATTTATTAATAATTCTTTTACAATAGCCGGTTAATAATTTTTATAATAAGCTTTTAATATATTCGTTTTTGCTAATTAAATTTCTTCTCTAAACTTTTTTCAAAACGTTTTTATTTTAGCGGTCTGTTTCAATTAATATTTATAAACTTAATCAAAATTATTCCGTTAAGTTTGTTTAATTAACGTCCTTAATTGATTTTTAATGCTGCGAATTTATTTTAAGTTTTATAATTTAAATATTTTTAAAACGATTTTAATTATGTCGTTTTATTGGGTTATTCTATTATTAACCGTTTTAATTCGAGTTTTTATGTTAATATTATCGGTTTAAAATAATAATTCGGCAAATATTTTAAATTTTGTAAATTTGAATTTGTTATATAATTTAATAATCTTTTCAACTTAATGAATAATATCGATATTTAAAACATAAAAGTTCGGATAAGTAAACGGCTTTAAAAGAATTATAAAAAACGGAATTTTTTATAATAAATATAGGGAAACTATATTCGAGTTAATCGGTTTGTTCGAAAGGTATAACGTTTGGTATAAATATTGTAAACTTTATAAATAATTTTAAAAATTTGTACTTTTAAAAGTTTTTTTGTGCTTTCTGTATTTTAATCATAATTTTAAGGATTCGATCGGATTATTTCAGCCTTTAATTTCGTTAAATTTATTTTCGTTAAAATCATTTATTAATCGGTATTAAAAGGTTACATTTAACGTAAAGTTTTTTTTTAGTGATAAGAAACTTTGGTAATAATAATAAACCCTATTATTTTTTAATTGACATAATTTTTTGCAAATTTGTTAAAATTTATTTTAAATTAACTAAATTTTTTTTTAAAACTATTCGGGTTTTAAAGTATTACTTTGTTAAAAACACATTTAGCTATAAAGTAAATTCTTCTCCTTAATAATTATTTTACATATATTTTTTTTCGAACTTAAAAATAAAAAAAATTTCTTTATTACGCAGCCGAATAATTTTATTTTAATTAATAACTTGATATTAATTTCTATTGAATCGTACCTTTTTCTATTTATTTATTAATATTTTCATTATTAATTTAATTACGGTAATATTTAAGTTAAATAAAAAAAGTAAATCTTAAATAATATTATTTAGTTAACGTTATAAAAATTTAAATTGTATTTTGTAGTTTTTTCTTTTTTTGCTTTTATATTATATTAAAAAATATTATTTTTTATTCGATAATTTCTATTTCGTACGTAATATAAGTAGTTTTATAACCTTATTTCTTTTTTTACCCGTATTTATAATCCGGTTTATATCGTTAATTATATTATTGTTTTATTTTGTTTTAATTAACTAAAATTCGAATAATTACGTTATTAATAACGAAAGCTTAATTTCTTAATTCATATTAAATAAATTGCGTTTTTTATTTTGTGACGTAATTTTTTTCGCATTATATATATCGTTTTTTAATTTCGTAATCGGTTTAAAAGTTGGCTAATTAAGTTAGTTTTCGACACCGGTTACCGTTTACGCTTATACTTCTTTCCCGTTTTTCGAATAAAGCTATATTTTTAAGTAAAATATAATCTTTAAATAATTTAATAACTTTTTTATTAATGGGAAAATGGTTTCGTCATTATCGTGATTATTGGTTGTTTACTATAAATCCTTATTAAGTTTATATAATTATAGTTGCAATGGTAATCGTAATTACACTTTTAATTAAAACCTTATTTTCTCCGTTTGATAATCGGAAATCGAAAGTTGTTTCGGTAGTTAATTAAAGCTAATTTTTCTTCTTTAGCAGCTAAATAAATCAAAACGGGAAACTTTGGTCCTGATTAGTATATAATCGAAAAGCGTATTATAAATAAGCTTAAGATTTAAAAGATAATAAAGATACCGTAAATTCTTTTTGGTATTAAAACCCGTTTAAAAGCAAAATTATAAATAATGAATGGTAATGATTTTGGGGTTGCGCCCGGCGAAAAGAACCGATAGAAATATATAACGGATGTTGATTAATTAATTAGTCAGGCTATCTGTCCGACCTGCACTCTGCTCCATTTTAATATATTAATAATGACCGATAATTTAACATTATTATCCTTAAAAATAAAGAGCGGTGATTATTATCGAGTAAAATAAAAAATTATTGCTGCTAAATTAAATAATATATATTTATAAAGGGGCCAAAAGAATATAATTAAATAATATACAGACTACTAAAATATTTTAATATATTTTTCGAATTTATAAAATATTAATAAACCTTTAATAAGTAATTAACTATACATTACGAAAATATTTCAATATTTTCGTTAAATATTATCTTAACAATATTTTAATTTTTTAACAATAAATATAAAATATATTTATAATATATCCTAATCGTAAAAGCCATTAATTAATTATCATGTTCGAAGATGCTTGATATAGTATCTATTATACAAAGTACATTATATAATAATTTTCTGTGTATTTGGCTCAGCCTAAAAGATAAGGCTTTAACCCGTTCGATATTATATAAAATATATTTATAATGTTTAATAAATATTATAAAACCCTAAATTTCTTATTTAACGCTAAGAAAATAAAGTTAATTCGTAAGAAATAAAGTTTTGAAAATATATTATTAAACAGACAAAATTAATAAGCGGATTAATATTTAATAATTTATAGTAATTAATTTTCATAGCTTAAATATGATATATTAAATTAATTATAATTAATTAAAAAATTTATCAATTATATTCTTAACATCCTTTTAAGTATATTTATAAAATTAAAGTTTTTTATAAGTATTATATTATGAAAACCTTTTCAGTGTATTTTTACTTCATTGTTTTTTAACTCGTTTAAGTTAATATTATCTTTATTTCTTACGACTTAAAACCGATTAACGGCAGAAGTCACTTTAACTAAACTTTTAATTTAAAGACGTAAATATTTTTTATTCGGCTATAATACGTTAAAAATATATATCGAAAAACGCGTTCTAAAGCAGATTAAAAAACGGCTAAAAAAACGCGTTAAAGCGCGGCACGAAATATTTCGTAAGATATCAAATAAGATTTATTTAAATTACCTTTATATTAATCCGTTATTTAATTGTTTAAATAAACAAAATAAGTTTTTCTTTTTTTAAAAAAAAGAAATATTCATTAAATAAAGTAAATAAAATTTTTTAACAAAAAAATTTAATAGAAATTGCTATTAATAATCACTGAAATTAATTAAGTGCGGCCGGCCTAAGAAGAGAATTAATAAAGCGTTTATAATAAACATTAATTTAATCCGTATATTTATATAAAACTATAAATATAATTAATGAAAAATGTTAAATTAGTTATAATCGATTAAAAATATTATAATTAAATCGTTTTAAAGGGAATGTTTTCTTTATATAAACTAAATAAATAAATGAAGTTATTAAGATTTTTAAATATATAACCGTTATTATATTTACTCCGGTTTCGTTATAATTCTTTTTTATTATATAAATCCTTTTACGCAAATATATACTTTATATTTATTTATCTTTTTTATAAATATATAATTTTTTCTTAATACCTATTTGATATTAATAAGGTATTTATAAGCTTTTTTACCAAGGTACGTAAACTTCAAGGGTTTACGCAAAATTCCTTTCTTAATTTCCGTAAAAATTACTTTAAATTTTATCTTTCGTCCTACGCTCTATATAGCTTTCTTTAAAATCGGCACGTTATTCATTATTACAACTAATCTATAAAGAATAAACAACTTATCTAAATTAATATTTTCCGGATTTTTAAATTCTAACACAATATTATACTTACCCTTCAACATATTAAGCATTTGCTAATATTCGTAAATATTTCGGATAACCTAATCGGCATTTCCGTAACATTTAAAAAAGTTATCATTATTATTACTTATTAATAAGTTAAATAAAAGGTATATAAGCCTTTATCGCCCTTTTGGGCCTTTTTAATTAAAGGTAACTTTAATTTATTTATTAAATTAAAATCTTTATTTAAGACCTTTAAAACGTATAACTTAAAACCTATCTTTTTTCGACGTTCCTTTTTACGCTTAACTTACTTAATTTTCCGGTCCGTATCGTTTCTATTTTTTATTTCGACACAATTTCGCCTTTAACGGTATTTCAAACGTTTTTATACGGGCTATAAAAATAATCGAATAATAGCTTTAAAATCGAAAAGTTTCCCTAACTTTTCCAGGTTTTAATAAACTATAATACATAATATTACAAATAATTTACCGCCTTTTAATAATTATATCTTATAACTATACAGCCTTTATAACTTGATAATATTCTTTTTACTTTATATATTACTAGTTCTTTTAATTTAATTTTATATTTTCGTTAATTATCATTATATACCTATTATCAAAAATTCGAAAGTAATTATTTTTAAACTTATATAGCTTATTAAATTTAAGTACGTTTTTAAAATGTTTAATTAATATTTTATCCTTTATTATAACGTCTTTATTTTTATTCATTATATACGTTCTAAGTTTTATTATGAAATTCTAAAAATATATCGTAATTTCTATTAAACTAAAATTATACAAATTTCGATTTGCAAAAATTAATGCCTTTTTCCCTAAGTTCGTTTTAATACTAATTACAAAAGCTAGAAATTATTAATTTAATACCTTTGATTACGTAAAACATTTCGATAATTAACATAGTAAACCTTTTATTACTATCTAGGCGCTCAATTTTTATTTCCTTACTTCGATTTTTTACATTAAAAAATTATTTTTAAACTTTTTATAGCTTTTATATTATAAACGTATAAACTTTATTATATTTCGTTATTAATTTTACACGCGTAGTAGTTTTTAGAACGCAAAGATTTATTCATAATATAACCAAAATAATAATTATTTTCAATACTATTAAACTTATTTAAGTTTATATTATACTATATAATTTTCTTTCCGTATTATTCCCGTTACTAAAAGTTTACAAATAAAATATTCCGTATCTTTTTTCGGCTATACATTAGGTAGAATAATATTCTTATTTTATTAAAATTTAACTTTATCCCTGTAAATCTTTTAATAACTTATATTAATCGTTTTATATTAAAATAATAAAAACGGCAATCTTAAAAAATAAGTTTCTTTATTATTCCCTCCGTTATATAAACTTTTCCATTTTTAAAAGCACCAACCAATACTCTTTTCAAGTTACCGTCGTTATCCTTATCAAATACTTACCTTATTACAAACCCTTATTAATAATTTTTATCGTTTACAAATTCCGGTACCTAAATAATAATTTTCGGCTTTTTATAAAGTTATATAAAGAAGCTTTCTGAAATACGTTATTAATTATTAACAAGAACCCCTTAAAATTTACTAGAATATTCCTATTTAAGTAACATTTTCTGTTATAATATATCTCGATAAAAAAATACCTTTAAAAGAAATCGTTAATATATAATATATACTTTACTATAATTTCGTTATTTTCCTTACAAAAACCCCTTAAAAATTATTTCATTATCCTAAAGGACGTAACAGTAATAAATTCTACACCTATTATAACTATTAATACTCTTTAGCCTAATATCTAACATAATATTTTTTCGAAATCCAAAATATTATTCGTAATATCAACGTTTACTTTTAAATCTCAAAATAATTTATTTCTATCCATTTCCATAAATACATAAACGTACAAAAATATAATAGTTTTAATAATCATTAGTTTATAGCGTTCAACCGCTATAACCTTAAAATATTCTACCGTTATAACTATCTTTTAAAAGGTCTTATCAACATGATCTACAACCGTCGTTTTAAAGCTTTTAATTATTAAAGTTTTAAAGCAATTAATTATTATAACCGCTTCTTTAAAGCATTTAGGCGCTATAACTTCAATAATATTAATTTTATAACTAACTTCTAAATCATTTTATCGTATTATTCCGTTAGGTCCTAAAGTTAATATTTATTAATATGAACGCTAAATATTCCTTTATTAAAACGCTATAAATCCTTTAGACCTTTAAAAATAAATTATGTTTCGCGTTATTTACCGTTACGAGTTTTACGAAAACGATTACTTTAGTTATTATTATTCTTTAACGTTAACGTTACTTTTTTTTTCCTTTACAGGTTTTCATCTTTTATAATTTAAGGCAATTTTTCGTTACAAATCCGTACATGCTATAATTAAAACAAAATAGCTTTCCGTTCTTATTTTATATAGGTTTACTATTTCGGAAGTTATTATTATTTGCTTTACTCTTATTTCTTTAAGCGTTATAAAACTTTCCCTTCTTTTTCTTACTATTAATATAGTTATAAAATTCGCTGTTAAAATTATGATATAATTACTATAAACAAGATCCCTTTATTTAAATACTAATTACATCCTTTTATACTAGCTATTAACGCGGTTCTTTATAGCAATAGAAAATATCGTATTATATTTTTTGGTTTTAAACTTTATATTACAACCTTCCACTTTTTAAAATAACTTTGAAAACTTAATAATTAATTTCACACAATTTTTTCTATTATATATAATCTTCTTAAGCTTTTTCTAAAAAAACCTTTTCCGGGTTTGACTTATCGTTATATAATTTTTTCGTAAAATTCTTGATATTCCTATCTTTTTCTTAATACCTATAATTAACTTAAAAAAAACCCTTTTTATAAGTTTTAATAATTATATTTATTAAAGGCAGCTAATTAATTTACTTTAACTTTATACCCTTTTTATAACTAATCTTTTCTAATATAAAATTAAAGGTATTCCTTTACAGTTTTTAATTAATCTATCCTAATAAATAATACTTTTTATTTCAAAAAGAAAATTTAAACCGTTTTTAACGAAATTTCGAATCGTTATTAAATTTTTTTAAAAGAAAATTCTGTTTCTATAAATAAACACTTAATTAGTGAAAGCTATTTAAACTACTAAAACTAAATAAATTATTAAAGAAACTATTACCGTTTTTTCTTTCGAAAAGCTCTTAAAATAGCCGAAGAAAATGATAAAAATAAGGAACTATATAAATTATCAAGATGTCCGCGTACCATTCCCTTTTCCTTAAGTAATTTAAATAACTTTACCTTTTTTTTTTGCTTTTCTTTCTTTTTTGAAAGTCAAATTTCTTAATAAACCACCTCTTAAATTTCGTTTCGCTTTTTTTGAAGGGTTAATCTGTTCCATATCGTTTTTTAATACGGCAAATACTTTCTTATAATTATTTACCTTAACTTCGAATAAAACGCTTTACAACGCTTTCGGTTATATATTCGTATTCCGCAAACTTTTAAAATTCCGTCTTTTAAATTAAAATATATTTAATAATTATATTTTTATTTTATTTATTTACTTTATCGTATCGTTATATTTTTCGCTTTAAAACTTTAACTTTTTAACATTATTTTTAACCTATTAAAATTTCATTTTTATCTCTTAACGTCACATTTAATACTACTTATATTACTATTTATACACGCATAAACCTTATTTAAATTATTTGCGCATTATTATTTTTAAATAAACGTTTTCAACAGTTACTAAAATAATAAAACGTTTCTTACTAAAAATATTTCGTATTTTTATTTTAAAAAACTTTTTAATCGGAAAAAAATAAAGAAAAAAAAAGCATTTTTATTCGTATACTTACTTGCTATCGTTAATTACTATTCAACTTCTTCTTACATCGTTAAGTAAACAGCTTTTTGCTAAGTTTTTTTGCTTTTGTTATTAACTTAACTTTTAAGTTTGCAATTAATTATTTCCTACAACATATTACGATTGTTAATTAACCAAAAGATCTTACTATATTAATCATAATATTAACCGAATAAAAGAATTTCGCATAATTATTTTATATTAATTCTTTAAGTTTTTAAAAAAATTTTAATCCGTAACTAATCGCCCTTACAAATACGATTAGGTAATAAAGAATTATCAGTGAACAAAGGCTGTCTCAGGCAGCATTCTGCTATCTAACTTTAACAAAGCCCACTCGCTGGTAGGAGCTGAAAGCACTAATTGCCGACAATTTATCTTAAAAGCATAAAGCAAAATATATTAATCATAATGTTCCGAAATATTTTAAAAGTTTTAAGAAGTTAAAATAAATCTTTTTTATAAATATTCAAATATAATAATAAAACTTTCAAAAATTATTACTTTCGAAATCGGCTTTAGTCCCCTTTTATAATATTAAATTTAAACTCTTAATATTATGTATTCAGGTAAAAAACAAAAATATAAAACGTTTCAAAAACATAATTACAAAAAGAATTTAATATAAAATAATATTAAATTACTTTCGTTTTTAATTATATACATCTTTAAAATATCAAGATATTTTTATAACTGTATTTTTAAATACGAACTCTTTTTAATTGAATTTATACAAAATTTATTATATTTGGTTATTATATAAAACCGGCGTTATAATATTTAATCGCCAGATTTAATAAGTTTATTTACAAATATACGGCCATATAACTTATCCGATAATAATTGCCGTTATAAAAAAAAGACTTTAAAAATTGATTTTTAAAATATAAATTTCACAGTTTTATTAATTATCGATTTATAAATATTTCTAAAATTTTAAACTGATTAAGTAATAAAGTTATTATTATTTAAAACGTATAATTTAATAAAAAAAAGTTATTTTTTAAATCATATTAAAAATTAAATAAAAAATGTTTTTACGTTATGAAAAATAAGTTATGTATATTATTGCTATATATAAAACTACTTAATTAATTTATAATTATTTAAATATATATATATATTTTAAAAAAACTGAGAACTTAAACGGAATAATTTACTTTCGATTAAATAAAAGAAATAGTTTTGAAATAATATTAATGTTAACAAAACGTATAGATTAATAAAAAATAGACTTATTTATATAGATTTAATTATTTTTATATAACCGTTATATTTAAACTATTGTCGGCTTTTAAATCCTTATTTTTATTAACGTATATATCAATATATATTATAATTTTTATCTTAATAACAAGAAAAAATAAAAGTAACTATAAATTTTTAATATATTATTTAACCTTAAATAACAGTAAAAAGCAAAATACTTTACGGAATAAAAACGTAAACTTTCCGTATATGTTGTATTATAAGAATGTTATTAATAACAATTACAAAATTTAAAAAGTTATTTTTAATACTAAGCGATTAACTTCTTTTATAAATTTACTTAATAACCGGCCGGTAAATTACGGAAATTTAAGAATAATAATTATCCGAAATATATGTTATTTTATTCAGGAAGTTTCGATAGGAAAAATATAAGAAACATTTTAAACCGTTAAACCGGCTATATAAACGTAATTTACCGTTATTATTATAAAACTATAAAAAGCTAAATATATACTGGTTAGAGAGATTATTTCGTAAAACCCAAAATCTTTTTTAATAAAATTATAGAAAAATATAATTTTAAAAAACCGTTAATTAGGCGTTTATTAAACCAAATAAATTTTAAAATATATATAAATATATATTTATAGATACGTTTAAATAATTAATTCTAGTAATAAAAAATATATATTATTATATAAGGTTATTAATAACTTGAAAACATTTATAATAATATAAATATATTTATATTAGAAAAGATTTTTTTGAATTTTTATCTTTTTTTTCGCTAAATTAATTTAAAACTGTGAGGAAACGGGTGCAATTCGGGGTACCATTGTCGGTCTGATTGATCTCTCTGGTTCTGTATGTTCTTGTGTGTGGGAAAGGTGTAGGAGAGCGAAGCTCTAGCTACGTACATACAAATAGGTGGGGCTGACGCGCCTACCCCTCCGTTGCTTTAGTGACCCCGCCCCCCCACCAACAATTCCTTTAGCCACCACACATATCCTAACAACATCTTAAATAATATAACGTTATAAGTATTTTCGCTGTCGTGAATTTATTATATTAAGTATTTTAAAAGTATTTTTAAAATATTTATAATATAATAAAATTCTTTTAATTAAAGAGTTATTATATAAAGTAAAGAGATTATTTTATTTAAATTAAAAAGGTCTTTTTGAAATATTTATAAAATTAAAATTCAGTTCGTTTTTTATAAATTTTATTATTTTATTTCTTAAAAGGTATTTTTTGTTTACAAATAATATCGTGACGGCTTATTATAAAAACAATTAAAGCTTTATTAATAAATGCATTTAATGAACATTAAAAGTGTATATTTTTATAAAAAATAGGCGTTTTTAATGATATTTTAATAATAAAGTAAATAAGATTTAAATTTAAATTAAAATTAATTATTTTAAGCCGATTTTATAAATATATTAATTAACTTAATTTTTTTAAAAAAAGTTTAAATAACTTTTTAAATACGTTAATAACCGGCCTAGCATTATTACTAAATTTAAATTTTGTTTATCTAGATTTTATTAATAAATATTAAAAAAAAATATTTCTTTTATTTATACGTAATAATTAATACGCGACTTAATATAGCTTTTACGATATCCCGGTTTATCCGATTTCACTTAAACCTTAATACCGTATAACGTGCTATATATATAAGCGAAAGATATATAAGCGAGCGGCTTTGTGCCATTCCGTAATAACAAATTAAAATAACTTAAAAATAACATATCGTATTAATTCCAATTTATCGAATTCTTTTTAGCTAAATATATCTACAACTTTTTATACGTACGCGTATTATGTCCGGGCTTGCTGTAAACGCCATATTTCTATTTTTTCGTTTTAACTTTTTATAATAACCATTTTTAATTACTGTTAGCTATATTTCTTATTACTTCTTGTTTTGCGCTAAAAGAACTTATTCTTTTTATATAATAAGTATTCCTTTTTTTTAAAAAAAAACGTTTGTTTTCAGTTTTGCAACGTTTGCTTAAAATATAGTTCGTTTTACGTAATTAAACGATTTTTCCGCGTAAAAAAGCCGTTTTATATAAGAATAATATATAACCTTTTATTATAAAATTCACTAATTCGAATATTTTTATTAATAAATTACTTTAATAATTTTTAATCTTTTTTTTGAAAATATCGTTCCTATTTTAATACTTTTGTCAGATAACTGTTAATATTAAAAGTTCTAAAATAAAACGCTACGGAAATTACCTATGGCTTAGGTGGAAACTACATAAGCCACATTTACAGGTATAAGCCTTAACCGACACGGTTTAAGGACTTTATAATAAATACAACAATAACTGTTTTAACCTTAATATTAAATATACGCTTATATCTAATAATTAAAAGTCTCAGTTTTATTTAATAGCGGTATTACGAGTATAACGGTAAGCAACCTTTAATTATAATAATTAAAGCTATTTAAAAGGACGATTTATTTAGTTCGGAAATATTAAAAGCATTAAGATAACGAATTTTAAACCAAAGTAACAGCCCTAAATTTATAAACCTACATAAATCCGAATTAAAAATTACCATAACAGATTTAACCTACGAAACTAAAGTTCAAAAATTATTCGAAAAAAATCAATCCGCAAATTATTCGAAATATTTCAACCGAGATTACCGTTAATAATATAATCGACGTATCAAATTTTGCTAAATGAAAAAATATTAACGGAAAATTTCGTTCCGTAACAAAGATAATTACCGAAAATAAATTTAACTATAATACGGATTAAGTTATAACGTCCTATATATATGAGCGAGATATATATATAAGCGAACTACATTTTAGTACTTCGTAATAACAAATTTAAATAATTTAATAATAACGGATCGCATTCATTTAAATTAATCGGATTTTTCTTAATTATATATATTTACAACTTCTTTATAAGGACGCGTATTATATCCGGGCTTATCGTAAACGCTATATTTCCATTCCTTCGTTTTAACCTTTTTACGACGACCTCCTCCAGCTGTAATTGGCTGTATGTTTTTATTACCCCCTTTTTTGGGTGCTAGAAAAGCTTATTTTTTTATATAATACATATTTCTTTTTTTTTTAAATATTTATTTTTAATTTTGCAACGTTTACTTAAAATATGATTCGTTATACGTAATTAAACATTTTTTCCCGCAAAAAACTAGCTTTATATACTAATAATATGTAAATTTTTATTATAAAATTAACCGCCTTAAATATTTTTATAAACGAGTCATTTTGATAATTTTTGATTTCTTTTTATAAATATTATCCTTAGTTTATTACTTTACGAATATTTCTAAAGGTTTTTACAAACAATAAAATAGGACCGGCGGAGGTTAATAAGAAAACGCTCGGTATAGGTATAATTAAAGGAACCTTTAATTCGAAAAAAACGTCATTAAAATCGAAGAAAATAAAACTAACTTTTACAAATCCAAATTTAATATTATCGAAAGTTATAATAGCTTAAAATACGTCGTAAAAGCCGGCGAGGTAATCTTTTTTAATAATATAAACATAATAACGTCGTATTAAGTTTTCGACGTATTACAGATAAGCACGTTTTAAAATAAAAAAGTAAAATATATTAAAAGATTAAAGGCGATACGAAAAATATAGGGCCATATAAAACGTAATAATATTATTATTGGCGTAATATCTTTCGAATTTTATCGAATAGTAACTTTCGGAGCCGTCGAAGATAAAAAAAAGTTTTGAATTTTTCGTACACGTTCGATTATACTTATTAAAATATTGGATTTATTCGAAACCTAATTTATTAATTATCCAGTTATTATTATTTAATACATTTTTTTAATCTGGTGCTAAAAATAAATTATTACCGTGTTAGAATCAAAAATAATTTTTCCGCGCTATAATAATAAATAACGTTATAATTTAAGCTTAAAAATTGAAAATTTAAATGATTATACCTTATATTTTATTCTCTTATTCCGTTTATTTAGGTGTGTTATAGTTTTCGGTATTATAAAACTTTTATCAAAAATCTAGTTTCGTTAAAATGGTAAATATTTTTTTACGATACCATATTTCACAATTATAATTCGAATAAGTTCGAACTATTTACAAAATGCTTTTAAAATTTCGGATAAGATTTATTAATAATCGGTTTTCCAATTCAAACCTAATTAAAAAGAAAATTTACCGTTTAATAAAATTCGACGCCTAATTAATTTTAACGTATTTTATAACACGTTAGGCCAGTAATATATTGGCCATACTTTTAACATGTTAAAACCGGATAAGAAACGTTTACGTATTTAGGGCGAAAATTCGGTTGATAATCGATCTTTTTTCGGTTGGCGTTAATTTTGACAAGAAAAGAATAATATCGGTAAAGCGGAATATTAAATTAAAATACGGAACTTTATAAGCAAAATTAAACTTTTTATAACTAAGTTTTAGGTCTCGCTTTTTAACCTAAATAGCTAGGTTTATTATCGTTTTTTTATAAGGCGCTTTATATTATGATTATTAAGAAATAAGTAATTAGAGATATATTATTAAAATAGCTAAAAAAAGTGGTTCGCTTATATATATGTCTCGCTTATATATGTAGAACGTTCAACATATACGAAAATAAAAAATATAAAGATTACTCGAAAACATTAAAAAATTAACGAATTAAGTCTTATTATTAATATTTTGTAAATACCGATTTACGATTTATAAATTCATAAAAACCCTTAACGAATAATATAAAAATTTAAAAGAAACCGGTATTATTTATTAAAAAAAGTTAAAACTGGAAACAAAAAAGAAATACCGAGCAGTTGTTAAACTGCTTACTAAACTTCCAAAAAAATTCGGAATATGCAAGGTCGAATGGGTTCAAGCCTTATTTTCCAGGCTGAGCTAAATATACAGAAAATTATTACACGATATAATTTGTGTGACGGCAGCCACCAGGATCAAACCGTGAGGCCGGCAACCGTTACGTGGGGCTGACAGCTGCCACATAAACTAGCCATCTGCTACATAAAGAGTGGGGACATTTGTGCATCTTTACGTACTTTATAACTTTGCCTTTTTTTCCTTTTTTCTTTAGCTTAAAATCTTCGTTTATAACGTCAATAAACTAGGTATTATATTATAGTAATGCTGGCCGTAACATTATTCTAAGTTCATTCCTTTTTTTGCTGGCCTAACAATTAAAAAATAAGGTATTATATCTTTTACGTCGATACGCAACGATAAAAAACAACGCGTTTTAAATTAGATCTAAAACCAAAACCCAGATTAACCAGCATTAAAACTAAATATCTATTAAGAAATATTATTTATTAACTAATTAACGTTTAAAACGATTTAAATTAATTAAAAGTAAAAATTAAGAATATAAAAAACGAAATATTTTCTCAAGATTTAAATTAAAGTATAAAAAACGATAAATATTTTAAGTAAACGGCAAAAAGCGATATACCGTAAAACGAAACCAAATCCGTAAAATTAAAAAGTTTATTTAATTAAAATTAAACCCATAATTATTTAAAAACCGATCTCGATAAATAACTAATTAATAAAATGGCTAACGATAATCAGGATATTTAAAGAAAACTTTAAAAATTTCGTAACGAAATCGCTTACCTTTAAGTTAAAAAAAGCTATTATTCCCCTACTTTTTTCGATAACGCTAACTACTCTTGCGAAAAAGAAACATAATTAATAACGCTTTCGGTAGCATTAATACGTTTCGCCCTATCAATATGGCAATATAACCCGTTTTCCGTAAATTTATTAAAAAAAACGGCATAAAGTTTAATTATAACCGAAAAAAAAAGTTTTACGTTAACGACCCAGTTAAATTTAACGGTAACAAAACCAAATTTAACGTTTAAGACCGTAAAGTTACAGAAAAATTCAAATTAAATAAATCGACCTTTGAAAAAAATTCGCATAATTTATTTATTAAACTTTTTAAAAGAAAAGCAGAATAAATAATTAAAATTCGTTACCGATTAATTATATAACTTTTTTTTTACGTGACCGAAATAATTTAGATATTAAAATTATCATACCACAACCCGAACTAAACCTTCGCTATTAAAAGAATTTTCCGTACCTTCGCCTTTAAGCCCGGCAAAAATTAAGATATTTACGTTTTTATCTTTAAATTCAACGCTTTCGCTTAAAAGGCCAAAATCGGCAAAAATAAATAAAAATAAATTCTGTAAAAATATATTTCTTTAAACCTTAAATTATACCTTTTTAAAAATAACCACAATTTTAACGTTATTTACAAAAGATTTTATAACCGCGTTATTATAACCGTTTATAACAACCAGCTCGCTTATAGAAAACGATAATAAAAACGTAAACCTTAACTATACAGCCTTAATAAATCGAAAAATAAAAACAAAAAACCCCGCTCGAACAATAATTTCGGCAAATCGAAAATTTCGGGAAATATCGGCAAACTTTTATCGAAAGCTAAAAAAAAAGGTTTATTAAAACGTTAGTACGTATTTTAATTATAACAAAACGGGATATAAAGCTAACAACTACTTTAACAAAAAAAAGGTTATTATAATAAAAATAATAAAAGATTCGTTTAATTTTAACAAATCGAAAAGAAAATAAAACTATCGGAAAATTTTATAATAATCCATTATATATTAATAATAACAGAAATAAATAAGCTTAAAAATATTAAATTTTTATCAAAATTATATAAATCCAAATAAATAAAATTAAGCTCCGAGCTACCGCTTTTTATAATACCGGAATATAAACCTAATTTTTTATTAACCCCTATTTCGCCAGGTAAACGAAAAAACGATTATAAGCTTATATTATCCCGCTAAAAAAATTAATTTAGTTATAAAATTACCGGAAGTAATTTGCCGGTTAAATAAAAACCTAAATAATTATGATATTCGAAATTAACGGATAATATTTTCCCGATTAAATTTTCTGAATTATAAATATTAAATATAATATTTTTAATAGTTTTATTAAGATAAAAAAAATATAGCTTATTATTAAACTGCAAAAATAAAAATATTATCTGGCCCGATAATTTCCCAACTTTGGCCAAGTTTTTATTAACAATTAAATTTCAAGCCCGATATCTGCTGGACGGGTACGTTAACCTTGAGGTCCAAAAAAACGTTTATTGCTGCAACCGTGCCATAAAAAAGCCGATAAATAATACCAAATTTTTCGACGTTTATAAAAAAAACCCGAAAACGATTTTATTTTAATATTCGTATTTATTATTTCGTTAAATATAATAAATAAAAATGATATACCGGACGTATGTAATATTAAGCCGACCATTTTCGTTATAAAAACTGCTAAAAATAACGGAATTATCGTTTTGTTAACGAATAAATTAAAAACCGATTCTTGTATAAGGCGATAAATCAAATTTTAATTACTTTAAAAAGTTATTTTTTTAAAAAAAAAAATATTAAACGTTATGACGGTAACCGAGTTATAAAAGTAAAAAATATATAACGGTTAAAAGAAAATTTCGGAAAATAAAGATTCGAAATATATAAAACGAATTCGGAAACTTTTGTTAAAATTCTTTACTTATTTAAAAAGGAAAATTCGAAAAAAAAGCTAATATTCTCTTAAATTTTCAACCCGATTATAATATAAATTTGGACTTTGATCGGCCGGTATCCGTTTTTGGACCTTTAATTTACCGGACACCCGTTTAATATTTTTTGTTAAAAAAAAAGTGGTAAATAAATTATTAAAGATAAATTTTATCGAATTATATATATAAAGGGACGCCGACTTAATTTTATTTACTTTAAAACTATATTTATTGGAATACCGGTTTTATAACGATTACCGTTAAAGAAATTAATATTTAAAAAATTATTTAATTTTATCCTTTTTATTTATCGGTATTATATTTAATTATCGCAGTATTAAACGTTTTACCAAAATTGATATTATTTAAACGTTTTATAAATTTCGTATCGTTATAACGTTAAAATACTTAATAATATTTAAAACTTGTTAAAAATCATTTTAATAAAAACTTTTTTTTTAAATTTAAAATAAGCTTTATTTAATAATAATCGTTTATTAATACCTAATTATATAAACTTTTTAATTATTACGGAAACGTTTACATTAACGACGTATTAATTTATTCCAGCTTCAAAAAAAAATATTGGAAATATTATAAAAAATTTATTTACCGGTTGCATAAAATTAACTTTTAAAAAAATATTAAAAAGTTCCGGTTTAACGTTAAGAAAATAAAGTATTTTGATATTAGTATGAAAATAAATATAAATTTTTTTATCGATTTAATTAAAATTAAAACAATTTAAAAATAAACATTCGAAAATTTTAATAATCGTATTATAATTTATTTATTTATGAAAGTTTATAATTACGTACGAATATTTTATTATTATAAAAACGGCATAACCGAATTATTAAACCGTTTATTAAAAAAATAATGTTTTTTTCGTAATAAACCCGAAACAAAAACAGGTTTTTAAAAAAATAAAACGGCTTATTTATAAAGTTTTAGTTTTTATTTTATTTTCGATTTGGTCGATTAATTCAAATAATAATAAACGTATTTCATAATATAATTAAAGGTATTATTTGGTAATAATAAAAGAATAAGGAACAAAAATCCGTAAAATATTGTTTGAAAATTATAACTTTAATAAAAAAAGCGTACCCTATTTAAAACCGAAAGTTATTTGTTATAATTCAAACTTTTAAATATTATTAGTTTAAATTTTAAGGACAAAGGTTTTTTATTATTACCGATTACTAAGTTTTATTATATTTTATAAACAAACGTATTTTTTTTACGCATCAAATTTAATAAGCCGATTTTTTTTTTCAAATTTCGATATTACCTTTTAATATCGACTTAATAATAAAAATGTTAGCGCGGATGCCTTATTACGAAAAACGGTAAATTTATCCATAATTAAAACCCGAAAAAAGAAAAAGGAAAAAAGTTAAGCCTGAATTTTATTAAAACGATTAAATTTTTTTTATCGTTATTATTAACGAAATGCTAATTAAAATATAAATCGAAAATATCCCGTAAAATACCGATTTGGTTAACTTTATCCGTTACGAAAATAAGGCGCAAAATTTAAGCAAAAAGGATAACAAATTAATAATGCCCGAAAAAATAATTAACGGCGGTATTTTTTTCCGTACCGTATTTATTTATAAAACTTACGTATTTAAAATATTCGTATCTTTTAATTAAAATAAAATAATTCAAATATTAATATAAAAATATATTTAATCCCGGTTTAAGTAAGATACCCGATAATATATTCGGAATTATTACGATTATCGTCGAAACAAAACGTTTTAAAATAAAATCCCGAAAGTTTTTTACTTTTTTCTTATTTCGAATAATATTTATAATTATATTATTATTAACGGAAAAAATATGCTAAAAATTTATTACGGTTATAATTATATATAGGCGTTTATTAACAAACTTAACAAAATTATAATAACTTTATTAAATAAAAAAATTAATACCGTTAAAACCTTAATTAACCGATATTATTAATATTTATATCGTTTCCTTAAAATATCCGTTATTTAAATTATCGATAAAATAAAATAACTTATTTTTTAATTTTTAATTAAATTAAATAAATTTACCGGTATAAAATATTATTATAAAAACGTTTTATATTCGTAAAGTTAAAAACTTATCAAGTTTATAAATTAAAAATTATATTAACGTTTACGTTTTTATATTAATAAATATTAGGATAATAAAAACGTTTATATACCGGCATTAAATTTTGCATATAATTTATTATAACATTTATCGATTAATATAATTTAATTAAAAATTATATTAAATAAAAATATTCGGAACTTATTTTCGTTAAACTTAAATATAACAAAAATAAAAACCGCATTAATTTAACAGGTATTAATGATCGTTAAATAAATTAAAAACGTTTAAACGTATATAAAAAAAGCTGCATTAAAAATATAAAAACGTTAAAAGGTATAAATTAAAAAAAAACGTTAACTAATTAATTTTAAAATTAATAACGAAGTTTTTTTACGTAAAAAAAATTTCGAAACATAAATATTAATTACTCGTTTAAATTTATAATAAATAAAATTTTTTAAAGTTATGGAAAAACGTAAATATAATTTCGTTTTTAATTTGCTGCCAAATTATAAAATAATTAACTTATTCTATACCGATCGGTTACGTAAAGCCGACGATAACCCGTTATTTTAACAAATTCAAATATTACCCCTCTTTAAAAAAATTAACGATAAACCAAAATTCGAAATAAAATAAATCGAATAATTAAAGCTTAATAAACGTTATAAAAAGTTATAATATTAAACTAAATAAAAAAGCTGCAATTTCGACGAAACATAATACTTTATAACTAACTTTAAAAACATCCCGATAATAATAAAACGGTTTTATATAAAATATTTTAAAATATTTGAAATATCGGTCCACTTATAGAAATAAATACATATAACGGCTACCGACAAAATTAACAAAAACCATCCCGATAAAAATAAAGCCGTAAAGATAGAAACCGGACTAATAAAAAAAAACGGCATTTATAACTGATAAAAATTTATATAGTTTCTTTAATCGTATACAAGTTTTTAAAAAGGGGTAATATAACGGTAGCCACCAAAATCAAACCGTGAAGCCGGCAACCGTTACGTAGGGCTGACAGCTGCCACATGAACTAGCCACCTGCTACACAGAAAGTGGGGACATTTATAAATCTTTACGCACTTTACGACTCTGCTTTTCTTTCCTTTTTTTCTTCAGCTTAAAATCTTCGTTCATAGCGACAATAAACTAGCTACCATGTTATATCAATACTGGCCGTAACAATTTACACGATAAATACTATACCTGATATTTTCGATTATAATAATTAATTAATAATTTTACGGTTAGGATAAATTAATACCTTAGTCTTATAAAGCCTTACTTTAAAGCCGATTATTAGACCCTCGTAAGTACGTAATTTTTTAATTTATGTCGGCTTAGAAGGCTTCTATACGTAATTGCCGATATATTTCGACCTTAATAAACCTTATACCCGCTAATTAGGTTCGGCAGAGTTAATATAATTTAAGAAATATTAAGCTTTACGCGCTAAACGTTAAGAATAAACCTTAAAGATAAACCTTAAAAGCAAACTTTAATGGTAAACCTTAACTGAATATAAAAAGCTAGCATTTTTTCGAATTTTTACCAATTTTATAACTCGATCGTTTTTATAATTAAAAGGAAGATATTAATATAATAACTAAATAAAAAGTATTTAATATTAAATTACCTTTTTAAGTTACCTAAAATACTATGCCGTAGAATTCTAAATACGTAATATTAATAATTTAAAACGGTAAAATTATAACAAAAATCATCTTATTAACGGCATAAAAATATTACAAGATTACCGGACAACCTAAAATTATCGATATTATTGTCGATTCAGAAAATCTTTTTTAATATAATCGATTTCGGCTTTTAATTTTCGGATACGATTTAATTCAAAAAGTAACGGTAATCGATTTTTGCAAAAATATATGCCGGAAAATATAACGATTATACAGGTATTATTAATAAAACTGGAAAGCAGTGGCAAGCTTAAGAACTTCGAAATTCAAATTTTAGAACGATGTAAGGAAAATTACAAACGATAGTTTGTCCGGCTGTTTCGGATTGCGAAGACCGCCCAGAACCTCGACAAGAATCGACGTAAATAAAAACTGCGAAGGGAATGGGTTTAGTAAAGACTAGGAATTAAGGTAGCAATCTATTATTTTATCCAATTTTGTTTACATAGTCACGTCTCCTCTAGGGAGAATTTCGGAATATAAATAACTTAATAAAACTTCATTATATCGAATATTTAAAACGAAAATATTAAAAGAAATTAATAATACATAAAATTTTAAAAATAATTTAAAAAGCGTTTTTAATAATGTTTTTAATTATTAAATTATAAATTTTAAAATAACCTATAAAGAACAGATTAACTTTAATACTTTAAAGTATCGCAAAATAATAACGTAATTTAAGGCTTATACTTCCGCATAATTAAAAGGAACCCGTCCGCAAATTGCTTAAAGCGCGTTCAGAATAACATTCGGAAATACAAACGACCCGAACCCCGAAGTAGATAACGATTTATCAAATACCAACAAAATATAAAATTAGCCAACCAATACTTTAAAAGGAGCCCGAAAATTAGGCAAAGGTCGAAATCGATATTAGGGCAGTAAGTCAACAGAATTAAAACGAAAACGCGTTATTACCGACGAAAACCCTACCGAACCTACTTACTAGGTATATCTAAGTTTTTATAAATTACCAAGTTACTGGTTCGTCTTTAAAACAAAGTACCCGGAAATTAAAAACTTAAAGAAACCTCGATACAATTAATTAAAAAACGTATTAATTTCATCGTAAGTTTAATAAAAAAAATTATAAAATTAAACTTTAAAACATTAACTGAAAAGTTTAATTAATTAAAACGTAAAATAAATATTACCAAAGTTATATTTTTAATATTTTATACAACTTTTAAAACCGTTTTTTATTTTTTAAAACCCTTTTTTATTTTTTAAAACCCTTTTTTATTTTCCATTTAAAAATTATTCTTTACATTTTGAATTAGATTAATAAACTTTTAAATTTTAAATTAATATATCTAAATAATTATATATTCGTTAAAAATATAATTATTCTTATTTTCGACTACGGAAAAATCAATATTCGTTTTATAAGCTTAAATAATTTCTGGTTAAAACGTTTATATAATATAACATATTGCGAAAATTTCGTTTACAATTTAATCTTCTTACGCTTATTAAAAAAAACTTTTAAAAAAATTATAAAAGAAATTCATAATTATTTTTCCCGAAAAAATAATTTATTTATTATAATGTTAACTAAAAAATACGATTAAATAATAATCGAATATTTATTATTATAATTAATTCGGAGAACGGTTTTTATTTAATGAAAAAAATAAATTTATAAATAAAATAGCCTTTAAATACTGCTAATATTTAACAATAATATTTAAAACTTGCTTATTTAGGTTTAAAAGCTTTCAACAATTTTATAAACTATTTTCGAAAAATAAAAAATAAAAGTTTTAATTAAAAGCGACGGGAAAAAGAAAGATTATTACCGTTAAATATAACGCATATAAATACGGAAAAGTAAAAATGTTTAAATCGCAAAATTTATTAAAGCTTATCTGTAAAATTAGAAACGTAATTAATTATTAATTTTTAAAAGTTAAAAAAAGATAATAACTGTATTAATATCAGATATAGTGGATATCAGTTGTGTTGTATTGCTTGACTAGTTGCAGGTATTCTAAATCGTACACCGCACTTTAATGTAATTTAATCACGTAATGTACATGGTCCGTTTAGGGGGAGCCTTTCCGTATATGGAATGCTAACGTACCCCCCTGCTAGCTAACATATCCCCTTAACGCCTTAACGCAATTGCGGCGTTAACTGTTATACTTTATTATTTCTTAAAGCCGCAGTTATTCATTTTACCTTTTCTCCGTCGATTAAAGCCTTTTAATTAATTAGTTCTTTTATTTAAATTATTTTTAAATTATGTTTAAATTATTTTTAAATTATTTTTAAATTGTTTTTAAATTATTTTTAAATTATTTTTAAATTATTTTTAAATTATTTTTAAATTATTTTTTATTAAATAAAAACTTTTATAAAATTTATTAACCTTAATTACTTTTTAAAACGTTTAAAAAGTTTATATAATAAAATCTTTATTAATTTATTAATTAATACATTATTCGTAGATATATAATTTATTTTAATTATATCTTTTTATACGGCTTTTTAAAGTTAATAATTATATATATTTATATTCTTTTTAACGAAGACGTAACCGTGTAGATAAAATTGGATAAAATGATAGATTGTTACCTTAATTCCTAGGCTTTATTAAACCTATTCCTTTCGCAGCTTTTATTTACGTCGATTTTTGTCAAAGTTTTGGGCGGTTTTCGCAATCCGGAACAGCCGGGTAAACCATTGTTCGTAATTTTTTTTTTGTATCGTTCTAAAATTTGAACTTTAAAGTTTTTAAGTTTGTTATTATTTTCCTTTTTTAATTTCGTTAATAATTTTGTTATAATTATGATATTTTCCGGCATACGTTTTTATAAAAATTTATAATTGTTATCTTCGTAAATTAAATTATATCCGAAAATTAAAAGCTAAAGTCGATTATTTTGGAAAAGATTTTTTGGATCGATAGTAATACCGATAATTTTAGTTTGTCCGATAATTTTTTGGTAATTTTATACCGTTAATAAAACGGTTTTAATAATAATCTTGTAATTATGGATTACCGGTATTATATATCCGGATTTACGTAATATAATATTTCAGGTAATTTGAAGAGGTAATATGGTACCAAATACTTCTTACTTAATTATCGTATTAATATTTCTCTTTTAATTATAAAAACGATTGAACCGTAAAATTGGCGAAGGTTCGGAAAAATATTAACTTTTTATACGTAATTAAGGTTTGTTATTAAGGTTTGCTTTTAAGGTTTTCCTTTAAGGTTTATTCTTGAGGTTTACCGCGTAAACCTTAACATTTTTTAAGTTATATTATTTAACCCTGCCGAACCAGCTAGCGGGCATAAGGTTTATTAGGGTCGAAGCTTATCGGCAACCACGTATTCAGTTTTAAAGTAAGGCTTTATAAGACCGAGGTATTAATTTATCTTAACCGTAAAACTATTAATTAATTATCGTATTCGAAAATATTAGGTATAATATTTATCGTATAAATTATATCGTGTAATAATTTTCTATATATTTGGTTTAGCCTGGAAAATATGGCTTGAACTTATTCGACCTTGCATACATATTTATATATTCCAATTTTACTTATAAAAAATAACCTTAACGTTAATAAGCTATATACTTTCTTAATTATTTTATTATATATATAAGGATTTTATATTTAAGTTTTTTTTAATTTTTTAATTAATCGAAAATTAAATAAAACTTTTTTAATAATTTCCGTTTAAAATAATAATTTCGTTTCAATTATAAAAATAAATATTATATTTTCTTTATGTACTTATTATTGTATTAATTCTTTAAATAATTTTATAAGGTAAATTTAAAAACTTTTTCGATTTATCGTATTATTTATAAAAAAGGGCGTTATTTTAAATATTTAATAAATTTTTATTTCCAAATTATAACCTTAACCTTTTGATATCGATTAAAGATAAAGTAATTTAATTAATAACTTTATAATATATACTATTAAAATCTAAATTAAATTAGGTAAATCGAAATCCCTTAAAGATTATATTAGGTCGTATATTAACTATTACGTATAAAATAAAACCGATTCTTTTTTAGTATCTATTAATAAAATTTAAATAAGTTAAATTGAAATTCGCTAATAATTTAACGACCGTTATTAACGTATTTAAAAAATTATTCAAGTTTTTTTTAGGAATTTAGTTAGTTAATTTGTTTATAAAACTAAATTAAAATAATTAATTTTTTTAAAGAAAAAATGTAATTATTTTAATATCGAAAAATTCTTAAAAGTTTTTATTTTTTCTACCGGTATACAGTTTCCATATTTATTAAATTAATTAATTAATAAAATCTTAATTTCTTTTACGATAAACCGTAACGATATTTTTTATTAAGAAAAAAGAAATATCCCTTAACGAATAAAATAATAACGTTTATAAAAACCGGGGTTAAATTCTAATTTTTTAAATATTTTAATAAACATTTTTTAACATAATAAAAATAACTTTTTTAATTTATATAATATCTTTATAATTAAAAGTGTTTATTACGTTATTTATATTTTAAAAATATCTTTATTAATATTTGATAAAATAAATTCGCATTAACGAAAATTTTTATAACGTTATATTATTTAAACTTTAAATTAAATTTAGTTATAATAATAATTAAGGTTCGAAACGACTTATTAATTAAAATAAATACGTATATATTACTATGAATATTTTTAGGTTATTAATTACTCCGTACGATAAAATCAGTTTTATATTTTTATAATTAATTATATTTATTAAATTTATAAATATATATTTATATATATTTTAAAACTTAATTTCCTTTTAACGGAAAATTAATTAATTATTTTTTAAAATTAAACTTTTTTTATAACTTTATAAATAAACTTTTTTAAATTTACGAAATAATTTTCTTAACGGGTATATATTTAGCTTTACATAATTTTACACTAATAATAATAGATTAGATTTATATATCCGTCCTTATAACTTAAAAATTATCTTGTAATTTTTTTTCAAAACCGTTTTAATTAAAACCCTGCGTATTTCGGGTAATTATATTTCTTAAATTTCCATAACTTACCGGCCGTTAATGAAATAAATTAAAAGAAATATATATTTATTTACCGTTAAACGCGGGTTTTTAAATTTTGTAATTATTTTTAATAATACTTTTACAATACGAAAAATACAAAAAACTTACGTTTTCAATTTATATAATACTTTTACTTTTTTATTATTATTTTAAATTAAATAGTATAAAAAAATTGAAATTACTTTTCTTAATTTTCGCCGGCATAATAATCCTAATAATTCTTAATATAAACGTTATTAAAAATAATAATTTAAAGAAACCCAAATAATTTAAATATAATAATGTTATAAAAATAATTAATTTTATTTAAATAGGCTTATTCTTTACGAATCCGTATATTTTCTTAAACGCTTATATTATTTTAAAAAGAATTACTTAACCCAAACCTAAATTATTTTGCTTATATCTTTATTTTCCTTTTAAATATATATATTTAAATAATTAAAAGCTTAATTAAATAATTTTACTCATCAGAATAACGTACGTAATTCGTTTTCCG
This sequence comes from Monosporascus sp. CRB-9-2, assembly GCA_004155915.1. NCBI lineage: Eukaryota > Fungi > Ascomycota > Sordariomycetes > Xylariales > Monosporascus > Monosporascus sp. CRB-9-2. The sequence continues at coordinate 102,873 of QJOA01000111.1, forward strand.
TAATATAAAAAAAGTCGTTTTTAAGTTTTTAATATTACCTAAAAAGGTAACTTTTTCGTCAAATTATACGTTTCGAATAATAATAACTTTATTAATTAACGGGTTACAAATTTTGTAAATATTTCTGGATCGGTAAATAATAAAGAAATTAATTTATGTTTCAAAATTTAGCTTTTATAATTTTTGTTTTTTTTATAACAATAGTTATTATTATATAAATTATATAAGCGTATATTTCCATATAAACTTATTAAAATTTCGAATTAAATATTATAATATTACTTTTATATGTTAAATAAATATAATAAATTTTATATAAATTTTATTAAAGGAAAACGTATTTAAAGAGACGGTTATATAAATATATTATTACTTTAAAAATATATACGATTAAAAACGCAAGTAATTTAACGCTATTTCGTATTATAATTGTTTTTTCTTAATTATACTCTTGAAACGTTTTATATCTCCGTTTTAAACCTAAATATATAATATTAAAGGTTAAATTTAATATTAAAAAAGAATAATTAATATATATTTTAATGTTAATAATTTTCAAAATATTATTATCGTATTTAAATATTTATAAAAAAGCTTTATTTTAATTCTTTAAGATTTTTAAAGAGTATCGAAATATTATAATTAACATATTTTATTTTCGATTTTTAAACTAAAGATTTTAAATAAAACTTAAATACTTATTAGTTGCAAATATAACGTATTTATATCTTTAAAAAAAATTTCGAAATTTATAAAATTAGTAATAATTTGTTATTTTAATTAAAACGCTTTTCCTTCGGTTTTCGGCGTATTTACCTTTTAATTTTCGCTTTGCTATATATTTAATATTCGACCGTTATAAAATTTTTTAAACGGATTTCTTTATATAAAATTATAATTAAATAATTACTTTAAGCTTTAAATATCCTAATTTCAAGTGCTATATCGTACCGTTATTGATTTATAATAACCTCATTATATATAAATTAACGTTTCGTTTATAAATAATTAAAGTTATATAAAATATTATTACGTTAATATTTCCAATAACGAATTAATTCAATTTATTTTAAATAAATTTATTATTTTATCGATTAATTTATTAATACCATTTTTTCCGAAATTAGCGGAAAAGTATTAATTATATACGAAATTTTCGAAATAAACTATATTGTATAAACTTAATGCTTCCGGGTTTGTAAAGTTTTAAAATAATATATCCATTTTTTTTAATCATGACAAAATCGTTATTTTATGATTTAAAAACTTATTAATTAAATTAAAAATATATATTATAAACTTTAAATTCAAAATAATCTAATTTTTTAAGGAATAAAACGTAACATTTATTATATTACGTGAATTAAAAATTAAGAAATATATTAAAATCCGTTTTATTTTTTTAAGCAACTAATTTATTTTTTACGTAATTAATTTATCCATAATTTTTAATAAACTGTTAATTTTTTCCTTTAAAAATTAATCGGTAATAAAACGTTTCTAAAGTAATATTATTATCGTTTAATTAAAGCAGAAATCTTTAAAAGTTTTTGTAAAAAATATATAAAAATACTAAAATAATTTATAATAAGTTCTTAAGTAAATTTTATAACGTATATATATATATATTTAACTTTTAACGCTTTTATTTATGATTACCTTAATTTATTCGGAAACCTTTATAATTGTCTTATTTTTTTTTTTTTTTAAATTTATTCCGTAATTAATTTTGAATATCTTTATTAATATTTTCAATTTTTTTCTAATTAAAATTATTTTAATTCGAAAGATTTTAAAAAAAAAATCTTTACAAAATTAAAAACGTCGTTTTAATATTTTTTATTAATTATTACAAGTTTTTTATATTTTAATAACTTAAAAAGTTAAACTTAACCTTTAAATAATTAATTATTCCGTTTTTAATATAATTCTTTTAAAAATAGGTATAAATTCGATTAATTAAATAAAATTAGCGTTATTATTATACATAACTAATTTATTTAAATCATTGGCATAATTTTTTTAAAAATCTCGTAACATTAACTTTAAGCCATAATTTTTTATTATTTTGCTATTTATTTATTAAACCTTTTTACGGTTTTCGGGATTTATATTAATTATATCTCGTATTTGCGCTTAATATTTATAAATAATTAATTATCGTAAACCTTTTTAATTTGTTATAATTTAACATACTACCTTTTAAAATTATTATTTAATTTAAAATAAATTCATTTAATAGATAAAAAAACGTTATATAAAAAAATTTTTAAATTTTTATTACAATTTTTTCGCCAAGTTTTATATTTTTAATTATAATTAAAAAAAATTGTAAAATTTTAGTTATAAATTTATTTACCTTTGGTTATTATTTCGAAAATATTTATCTGATGGTCTATTTAATCGATTTCTTTAACTTGGATAATTTTTTCGAAAAATAAATTAATTACTCGCGTTAATTAACGAAATCGTTTTTTTAAATAAAAAAATATATCGGGCGGTATAAATTTAACAAGATATAAAGAATGTTAATCTAGGTCGATATAATTTTATAAATTATATTTCTTATTTTTGGCCTTAAATTTATTTTTAAATTTATTCTAATCTTAAGAATTAATATAAATAATCACGGATATTATCGATATAATTAATATTATAACTATTAAAATATAACGTCCCACATAAGCTTGCAAGCTAAATAAGCTCGCGAACCGTTTTTTGGCACCTTATAACAACAAATTTAAATTACTTAACTATAACATATCAATTAATTCTAATTAATCGAATACTTTTTTACTAACTATATTTAAAACTTTTTTCCAAACGTATATATTATATCAAAACTTGTTACGGATATTATGTTATTATTTCTTCCTCCCAACCTATATATAACCGATAACCTTTAACAGCTGCCAGCAACTTTTTATTATTACCATCTTTTTACCGGCTAAAAGATTTTGTTTATCCTTTTTAATAAATATTTTTTTTAATTAAAAACGTTTATTTTGTTTATTTAATTACGTAAGTATTAAATTATTGCCAGGTTAAGCTCGACATACCCTGCTATACGCCCTACCATACGCCCCGTCATATACCGACGCGCCTTACGAAATACCTCGCAACGCATATTTTAACGCGTCTTTTAATACGTTTCCCGATATATATCTTTAACGTATAAGAACCGGACAAAAAATGCTCGCGTATTTAGGTTAAGGATTCGGTTAATAATAATTTTTTAATCGCTCGGTTTTACTTAATACGAAATAAAAATAATATTAACTTGGACGTATTAAACGTTAATCGGTTACGGGCAAATTAAAAAAAAAATGGTAACATAACATCCGTAACAGGTTTTAATATAATATGCACGTTTGGAAAAAAATTATAAATATAATTAGCAAAAAAGTATTCGATTAATTAAAATTAATTTAATATGTTATAATTAAGTAATTTAAGTTTATTTTTATAAGGTGCTAAAAAACAGCTCGTAAGCTTATTTAGCTCGCGAATTTATATAAAACGTTATAAATAATTATTATTAATATATAACTTATATCGTTTTAATAACAGTTAATTAATAAATAATAATATGAATTAAGCAAATAAGATTTTTAATTGTTAGATATAAGGGATATTAATTATGTTATATTGCTTAACTAGTTGCAGGTGCTCTAAAGCGCATACCGCATATTAATATAGTCTAGTCACGTGATGTACATGGTCCGTTTAGGGGGAGCCTTTCCGTATATGGGGTGCTAGCGCACCCCCTGCTAGCTGACAATATCTGACATGTTCCGTGGCTAGACTACCTAAAAGCTGAACGTGTGCTACAGCGCACGCAGTTAGTCTAATACAACAACATAAGCGATGTCCCCTATATCCGACAAAACCCTTCCTCAAATAACCCGCCTCATCGGAATTATAAAAGATATTATCGAGGCGTATAATATAACAAGAACCTTCGTAATTTCCCCGAAACGTTTCAAGAAATAAGTAAATGATTTCTATACGCTAAGCCAACCCTTCAAAAAGTAAAGACTTCGGCGAAGAAAGTGCATACCTTTAACGACGCCAACGTACTAAAGATTTACCTCACTAACTGCTAGGAAAAGGCCGATAAGATACTAAAAATATTTTTAAAGATTTATGGTAAATTAAAAGGGAAATATATTTTTTCCGTATATCGGTTTATCGTAATTAAATTAGGCAAATATAAGGTTAAGATATTAATGAATGATATTTTAAAGGATTTGGGGTTACCGGCCGCATATTATATGTTTCAGGCCGCGATGTAGCAGGTCGTCGAGCAACTGGGTAAGGCGAAGCAGGAGCTAACGAACGTACCTTTATCTCTGTCAGATACGGAATTCGATAAGTAACCCGGTACAGCTAATTAATTCGGAAACGGGAACCGGATGTTTAACAATTTTCGGGGGCTTACAAAAAAATATTAAGGGCGGCAATTATAAGTCTGCGGGGGGGCCTATAATAATTGGTATGACCCCGCCCAACGAGTCGACCAAGTAAAGGGGGTAATAGGCACTTTTCGAGATATTGCTAGGCGGAAACCTAACCTTTGAGAGTTAATAATTACGAATATCAAACATACTCCTAAAGCCTATCGCGTAATCCCCCTCCCCCCCAACGTCCTGTGATCTTAGTCTGGCCAAGCACGAGTGGCCAGATGTATGGAAGGGAAATAGACGTAGGCTACTGGGACCGTTCAAAACCCTGTCTGCCAAGTTCTCCTTTCCCCAGGGTTAGCTCCTTAATAAAAAGAGATGTGACAAAAGCAACTCCCGACAAACTCGCGCTGATGATCCAGATTGCCTCGAATGGTTTGCTATAGGCATCTATTAGGTTACTCATGATCTCGTCCGGTATTTCGAGTGTCCTTAGTAAAGGGATAAAGCCGACCGCCTGGCTCGCATCCTCCAAGGCGCTGAGTGATTCCGGCAGCGTTCCAAGGGTAGCGATGCTCCTTTGGAAAACTCTGTTGAACACTGTGGCATTGACAGCAAGACCAATGAGTGCCCCAAAGAGACGAAAGATAACGAGCAGCCCGGCTGCAAGACCCATATCATCGATGTGATCCACACTAGCTTGCAATGGGAATGCCGTGGTGGTAAAGACCATGCCAACTCCAATGCCAAGGAATACCTGGAAGGTATATTCTGCTGCTCGAGAGATGCCAGATCCAACCAGGTACCATGACCCCAAGAAGGCAGTAGTTAAGGCCCAACCGAGCCAAAGTTGCAAGTGGTAGCGGCGAGTTAGGTGTACGACTACGGGAGAGATAAAACTGGAACTGACCACGAGGAAGCCTAATGGAAGAGCCGACGTCGCTGCGTTAAGAGGGGTTTGAAGAAAGACAGCTTGATAGAAAAGGGGTATATATAGTAGAAGTGTATACAGGATCATTCCATGTATAAATCCGGAAACTAGCGCCATACTGAATGTCATGTTATTAAAAAAACGATGTGGCATCACAGGCTCCAAGACTTTCGATTCGTAAAATCCGAAAGTCACAAGAAGCACACCGCCGATAGCTAAGGGAATGATGGTTCGCCAAGAAGACCAAGGGTATAAAGCATCAGCCCAGCTGAGAGGTAGTGATACGAGGGCAATTCCCACCGCACATAGCGACATACCGACCCAGTCTAGAGGACGAAGTTTAGCCGTGGATGATAGGTTTATCCTCTTCAAACGGAGTGAGAAGGTAGCGAGTAGGATGATAATACCAGCGAAAGGCAAGTTGACCCAGCCGATCCATCTCCAGTCGATAATCTCGCTGAATACGGCGCCTATAATAGGCCCGCCAATACTTCCAATGGCGATCGCTATGGCCATTATACCGGTATAAATAGGTCGTTCTTTGAGGCTGGTGATGTCGGCTAGGATGATGGCTTGGAGCACGTCCAAGCCGCCTCCTCCAAGGCCCTGTAGGATACGCCCCCATATAACGATATCCATACTTTGGGCCATGGAGAAGATGACACAGCCAGCGGCGAAGAGTATAGTGGAAGTAATCAGGGGCATCTTGCGTCCGAAGACGTCCGACACGCTAGCGTATAAGGGCTGGGTAACGACGACTCCAAGAATGAAAGAGATACTGGCCCAGAATGACTGGAGCGAGGTCCCGTGCATTTGGCTCGTGATAGTCTGTGATTGACATGCAATCAGAAAAAGTACTCGGGCTTACAACAAAACACACACCCACCGGTGTTGCGACAGCGAGAGCCGTCGCGTCCCAAGATACGATCAAAGCCATGAGGGCAAGCATAACAACCGACAGATAGAATGAGAAAGGTTTCCTCGGCGGCGGGACTGCAGATGCGCTATCATCGCTTCCGAGACCTAAGGGCTGCTCGAGATCTGGCCGCATGCATTGCATATCTACGCCAGCGGATATTGTTGTCTTGTTCATACTACTGGTGCTGTAGACGGCTTCATCCTAGGATAGCGTGTAAGCAAGTATGGCAACCAGTAAAGTACTAGAGATGAATCGTCGTGCCGAGGGCTGGGAAGCGTGACTCTGAGAGATGCTGTAGCGGATCTGTGAATCCGACATAATTAACCAAGGATTCCGCCTCGTTCTTTTTATACGGAAACCGCTCTTTCCATAGCTGCTGTGCCGTGCACTAACCATACGCACGGCTGACGGGGGAAGGCGGGGAGACGGGGGCTTCTCAAACGAGCTCTTACAGAACAGCCCAGCCTGTTGCCTGACGCCAGTGCCAGTGCCCTGTTGGTAATTTACTGATGCATGCAGTTACAAGAGAGAATACGGAGTATGCGTCTGTTGGTTATACGCGCCAAGTCCGGTCTAGGATGGCCCCTCCCCACCAAACAAGCTACTGGATATAACTCCGAATCCGCACCTCACGCAGAAGACAACTGGATGCTGCCCTTACAGGTCCCCTTTCCAGCGTTTCACAGTCGAACGGAGAATGGGGTTTCCCTCAAGGGCGGATTGTCCAAGGACCCACATCAATATCCTAGGCATCACACACTGGGTGGTCACTTGGTGTGGCTGCTCCGGGATAACATTATATGCTTCTTCTTTAATACTACAGTTAAGGAGTTCGTAAGGAGCGGGCCGTTGGCTGGGGGCAGGCTTACGATAAGTCATCGCCTATTCAGTTGCCCACTCCTGACGTACATAAGTACCAAGACGGGTTTGGTCATTATCTGCTTTATAGGGCTCCATATGTTTTATGTACTATATGTCACAGTAGAAATTCGAGGCTATATTAACAGCTCTGGCTCTAAAGAGAGAGAGATCTTCCCAAGCTACTTAGGCTGATCGAAGCCCTTTTTATTGTTCTAGTTAGGTTGATCACGTCAAATCGTTATTTTACCACACTAAACGCTCTTTGGCAACCCCAGCGCTTATCACCCTTTCCTCCACACGAATTAAGTGGGCCATCAGCTGGTACTTCTGCCAAAGGGTGGCTCAAAAGTCACCTTCAGGGTCTACGCTATCAAGGTGCGCTATAACACTCTTTTCTAAGCCCCTTTAGTTATAATACATATACAACAAGCCACCCGTTGGCAGAAGTACCAGCTGACGGCCCACTTAATTCGTGTGGGGGAAAGGGTTATAAGCGCTGGGGTTGCCAAAGAGCGTTTAGTGTGGTAAATATAACGATTTGACCTGGTCAACCTAACTGGGCGCTTTTTATAGCGCCTGGTGGGCCCTCATATGGGCTCACCAGGGGTCTCTGATTGGATCCCTTTAGACGCCTATTTTTCCATGACACTACTTAGTACGGAGGGTAAATAAATTGACCCAGTCAGGTATTTGCGCTTACTTTTACGATACATATGTGCAATTGCTGAATGTACTTAGCAGTCTACTACGCTGATATTAGTATGGTGTGGTCTCTAGCGCGCCCCACGGGTACTTGACAGGGTAGTTTTATCTCGGCCTCTTACTACATATGCTAAGTCTCTCATCCTGTCTTAACAACCGGTTTCCTGATTGTAGTATCCCTGTTGCTGTTGCCTTTTCACATGGCGTAATCCGGTCCCCTACTACGTACCTACGCCAATCGTCCACGGCTGTTCTCGCTCCAAGTTCCCCCTTTTCCTTATTAACCCCCAGTAATTAGTCACCTAGGCGCTACCCATATGCTAGCTCAGCGGCACCGTTCATGCGAGAGACTCAGTATGCTGGTCCTAGTACCCCTTCGCAATCCCTTTAGGGGATGCAACTACGATATGCGCCGCAAAGACGAATAAAACGTTGCTGAACTTGATGTTGAAGTCTCGGCGCCACTCAAATCGTAATGGTTCAGAGCCTGGTGTACAGAAGACGTTACAGTACTTAGTTGTGGTCAAGGCTTAGGCCGGTAACCGTAAAGAGATGGGAAGTGGGCAAGAGAACAGGAAATGTTGATTTTGGCCCCTGACCGAAAACCTCCTCCTACTCAGCCGCTAACGAGATCAGAGCGTTAACACTTCAAATTAGGGGCTGGTACATGACAACAGATTTATGCCATCCTAGGTTATGATCTGTATGCTGTAGTGCGTCTAGGGAGCTGTCGTGTCCTGCTGCGTAAAGGCTCGGAGCTTGTCCTCGTGTTTGGTCTCCTCTTCTACCAACTGCGATTGCAGCACGCCGTCGCCTTCTTCACCAGTACCGGTATACTTGACCAGAGTAGGCACGGCTCTGAGGCCCCAGCTCGTGCGCCAGATATTCCCGGGGTCTTTCCACCTATTCGGCGTAAAAGAGAAATCAGATATGATCTCCACGTTGAAGAACAGGGCATAATTGACATACGCGGATCTTGATCCGACACTGACGACCGACACTTCTAAGTCGCCTCTCTGCTCAAAGTACTTCTCGACAACTGGCAGCGCCTCGCGAACATCGGGACACCATGGCTTGCCGGTTGAAGCGTCGTTGTCGACGACGAAAAAAAGACGTAGGTAGAGTCGCCGGATTGCGGTAAACGGTCCTTCATCCCTTGCCACGAAGAGGGTAGTGAAGATGCGGGGATCCGTTGCAGTCCCATTTTGAGAATATTAAGTTTGTGAGACGGTAACTAGGTAGTAAGGTCGACAAGTCGGGTGTATCTGCTTGAGGGCGATAAGGCGTTGGCGCTAACAATTTTCCTGAAACTGCTAGGGCTAAAATGAAGATAATTAGCGTAAAGCCTACTGTAGCCCTTTTAGAAGGCCCAATAAAGCTTTTCCTACGGAAGCTGATTGGGTCATGTGGGCGAATCAAAAAAAGACTGCCCCCACCTTCAGGAAAATTGTTAGCGCTAACGCCTTGTCGCCCTCGAGGCGATACTCTCCGATCAGAAGGTGTCGCCCACGGCTGCACCAAAAGACTGATTGTTAAGTGCAAGATTTTATCTTGCTACTTAACTGACATACCCCTTCAGTTGTTAAGGGTCACGCAGTGGCTGGGTTTCCTCTCATGATACAACTTTGTGGCTGTTAATGCACGTCCGGGCAAGGGTATCGACGGCAAGGTCAGTTAGGTTAGGTTAGGTCAGTCAGCGATAAGGCTAAAGATAAGATCACGTCCATAGCGTTAGCAGTTCTCGCATGGGTCATACAAATTAACAGGGGGCTAGGAGATGGACCAATACCTATATACCATTTGGATCCATCGGACCCAGACGTATGTACGAGCCGCATGTTACCTATTGAGTGACTTTCCTATTTGGGAACTCGGCTTCCAACAAAAAAAGAAAACGCGATATAATGACCTTCAGACATTCCCTTCGGCAGGCTCAATACGTTAAAAAGAGGGCATTAGGAAGTGGTAATGAGCGCTGTACCTATGATCCACTCAAGTTTTATCCCATTTAATTTATTTTCTTTGTATATAGCTTGATAAAAGCGTTAGATCTGGGGGGTGCCCTAGGGTGGTCCTTCTATGAGGCAGAAAGATCAGGGGGTATATCATGGGAAAGGGACCCTCTTTTACGGCTGATCGGGATCATCCAGAACCGTTGATCTTTTCCGGAGCCCAAGAGCCCCGTATAACAGTGGATCGCCCACACCATGTTCACCGTTTTCTAGCTTCATATATATCAATATAGCCCTCAAGAGCTGTGCCGCTGCTTCCTAGTGAGTGTGACAGTACGGATATGATGAAGTGGCCCGTTCGGTGGTGAACCGCGTTACTCATTCTTTAAACGGAAATATAATAGTACCTAGTCACTGCATCATATTCGAGGATGACCTCCTTCTCCATCATACCGACATCAATGACAACCTGTCGCCACAGATTCAGCTCATAAGCCTCGGCCATGAGCCCCGGCGTCACCAATGCACACAGATACCGTGCGCCACTATCGGTGCCATTGACTGTCGCATGGGTATGCTCACCCTCTGTAGGATTCACCATGTTCCCAAGAACGTCTTTGACAGTAACCTGTACGGCCTCAGCGGGGCAGAGTACGACCGCCAACTTAAGATCGTCCGGCATGCCGAGGGCAAGACCACGGCCAGGAGACTGGTTCCAGCTGACGACCATACCCGGGCGAATGCGCTCTTTGAATGGCACCGTCGTAGCGGTGGCATCCAGGTCCCGACTCGATAATCTGCTCGTAGGTCCTAGGCGACCTAGAATGGTGTCAGGTTCCGTCGGCTCGCTGGGATTCGACTCAGTTGTATTCAAGCTGTCGCCGGCGCGTTGCGAATCAATGTGCGTTTGCCACAGCTTGGATCGGAAGGCCCTGGCTTGCTCAGCGCTGACGCCGGGGGTCTTTAAGCATCGACTTTCAAACTCTGCAGCCGGGAGGCGAAGGAGTTGGGCGCCTGATTCGGTAGGGGCCAAGACAGCGGACCAGATTGGGGGAATACCTGACTGTATTTTCGGCCATCGGGTGTTAGGGCCTAGAGGCTATAGGACGGAGAATAGTGACCGCTAGGAACTTACGTTCTTCGTAATCCAGTCCCTCACTTGTGCATTCGTCCAAGCCACTGGAGCTGTCGGATTGGGTTCCATCCTACTTACCGCCATCGGAACTAGAACACGCAACATTTCGGCATATCGTAGTGTGTTCTTGCTGGGCCCTACATCGGCAAGACTTGGATTTACACAGGCTATAACGACCGCCTTGCAGGCTTGGCTGCCAGCAGGGTCGAAAACGTGTTTCAAAACCTTGGTTAGTGCGCTTTGTCGGAACGGCACACGTGGCTTTTTCTGCTTTGACTTGGGGCCGGCTGAGAATGCGAGAGCGTCTGACTCGACCTTACCGCGGATGCAGTCCTTCAGCACCGATAAGCTCATATTGATCTCACGCGCCTCGCGCATGCGGTCGGCTCCGTGCACCGCGACGTCACGAGCAGCTTCGGAACCGGCCAGATCGATCAGATATAGAAGTCCGTCTGAGTCGGTAGACGGGTTCTTGATGCGGATGCGACATATGGCGTGCGAGCGTGATGAAGCGTCGTTTTTGAGAGTCGGTGCCGTCCGTCTGAAGGAGGCCGCGCGCTCAATTAGGTCCATAACCTCGTCTCTGTCCTGCACCAGGTGCTCGTTTGCCCCCGCCAGTTGAGTGACACCAAAGGAGTCTTCGAGGATTGATATCGGTTTACGTGAATTGAGCAGGTCGTAGGCCGAGTTCCCGGCAAGATCGATTATGGTCATGTAAACTTGCCTTTGGCCCTCAAGACTTCCGTCCATCAGCGACATGGCAACGAGTTTCTCAAGCTGGCTGACTGTGAAGGTTTTGCCGGAGCCGGTCTGGCCGTAGGCGAAGAGAGTTCCAATGCCGCCATTCCATGCGAAGGGAACCAGGTCCACTACGAGATTGTCGTATATCTCCTCGGTGGTTGTCTGGGAGTCGAAGAGTCTGTCCACCCGGTATCTGGACGACTACACACATGTGGAAAGTATATGAGATTAGTATGACTGGCCAGTAGACACATTGAATACCATGGTTTCCTTCGTACCTTTAGTATAGGCCGTCCCCTTGGGTGATTGTAGAGGTCGTGAATGTCTACCATACCAGCCTGCGCAACGCGTGGGAATACGGCACAGGGGAAGCCTGCGGCAACGTCCTCGTCTAGCAGAGGCCGAATTCTGGCACTGACAACCATATCTGGACTGGTTGTTTCTGTGGCCACCTCGTTTGTCCGAGGTACAGGCGGAGTGTTGTTCAAGGCCTTGACCATAGTCCGATATAGAGCAGCATTCTCAAGGTAAAATTGGTCCATCCTGCAAGCAGGAAGGGCAGTATACCTTGGAAGTGTCAGCAGTCACAGTGATTAAATGCAGGAATCTGGCAGAAATCTCTAATGCCTTCTAAAAACCAATCTAGTCCATGGGCAATAGCCCTTACATACACGATTGGGCGATCAAAGGATGTTCTGCGGATAAAAGGGCGTCCCAGGCAGCATCCTGCAGCCTGGGCGCACCAACCGGCAACACCTGAAGGCACTAATTGCCGACACGAAGAAAAGTAGCTATCGTTACGGTTCTACTTAGGTAGCTCTCGGTCGGCTTGTAAGTCGCCCTCGAACGACTATTATGCTAGACAGCCACTGAGCCGGATATACTAACTGCTTGATGGTGATGATGGGTGGGACGCGCTGTTGCCTTGCAGCTCCGTGCGGGTCGGTACCTAACCTCGGCCACTTGTTGATGCTCCTGTGCAAGCTGTCAGCCGAACGGAGGTCGCATGTGGCCCCGTTTGACTACCAGGTTTCTGGTTCAACCGACCCGTGAATGCCAAGCAGTACGCGCTATAATTACAGAGCTTTTTACAGGGCCTTGCCTTCCAGGGTTGGCAGTAGGCTCTAGAACTACTACCCCACGGGGGCTATCGGTTTAGCTCCAGTGCCTCCCCTAGGCCAGCTCAATCCGGGAACCAGTTCAATTACGTTAGGGGAGGCTCGGCTCACCTGCGCATACAGGGGCTCTGCGCTGCAATGACCGGTCTGCGATTTCAATCAGAATTTAATAAGATCGGGCTAAATCTAGGAACTTGTTTGACAGGTAGGGAAGTGTCGCAGGGATTCAATGACCTAATCAGACCAGGATTTTGTGAATAGGTAGTGGGAGTGACCTCGGGATTGTTGCATTCGCAGGCAGCAGTCAGCTTCACCAAAGGAGACCGGTTTTGGCCAACACCTTGCTGACAACCACTATCTCACTACGCGTCCGCTTTCCTTTCGGAGCTTTCGTGCCTTCCGTGGCGATCCCTGTAATTGTGCATATGTCAGTAATCATGTGGTAAATCACGAGCTCCATGTTTTAGTCTGGGGATACCCTGCCTACAGGAGGTGCACAATACCTAGTACAAATCGGGTCCACTTAGTTTCCGAACACCTTAAAATCTTACGAAAAATATTTATAAAAACATAACGCCTTAATAAAAATTAATATAAAAATAAAGAGATATATATCAAGATTAATTAATTTATATGAAACGTTAAAATATGTATTTTTTTTAAACCCTTATATATAAAAAGTACACTTAAACGTTTAAAAAATTTATATATAAAAAGAAATATAAGCAACATTAATTATTTTTAACCGATATTAAAAAAATAATGCCGGTACCTTAAAATGCGCCCAAAGTTATATAAGATTCCAAAATTTTGTTTTAATTGATAATAATTTAATACTTTTTATATTTATTTAAAAACTAAATATAAAAAGAGATATATTATTAAAAATTAATTATAATTTACCGTAACCTTTATAAAATCCTTTAAAAATTATTATATAACTTTATATAGTTATAAAGTATATATTATTAAAGTTTTATAATTATAACCCTCAAAATATAAAAGTTTAATATTTTTATATATAATTTGAAAATATTAATTTTTAATGCGTATTATAATACAAAAAAAAGAATATATATAAATTTATATTTCTTTTTTATTATATAATTAATTAAAGGTTTTAAATTTTATATTATATGCGGATATAAATAATAATAATATGCTTATATTATATTATATTTAAATGTATATTTAATATACTTTTTTAAATTTATTAACTATTATATTTTTTATAAAATCTCCATTTTCGATTTAATTAGATATATAATTACTTATATTAATTTTTATAGCTTTATATAACTTGTGGGTGTTATGTTTTTGATTTTTTAAATATCTTAACGTGATTAAATTTGCTGTTCGGAAACTAAGTGGACCCGATTTGTACACAATAGCCGGCAAAAGAGTCTTCAGTAGGGCGGCAAGCTCTGGCCAAAATAGTTGGGACAACCCCCACACCCCGTACCAGAACGTGCCCAATTTCGATCGTATCCTTTTTATTTCACCTGCAATTAAATCAATAACGCATTGATAATAATAATTCCTTTTTTAGTATTATTATAAAAAGCAAAAGCTGGGAATACGACAAATATTTTAATATGTTCCTGCATTTTTTCTAAACTAAATTACTTCCGTTTTCTACGAATTATAGTATATTATTTATTAACAAATATTTTCGTTTTTTTATGTTAACGATATTATCGTTACGTATAATATCAAGTATTAGAACCTCGTTAATTAATTAATTCGATAAATATATAAACGGTAAGTTTTTATAGGAAATATTAATAGTTATAGTAATCGAATACAGGAATCTGGCGTAATTATAAGCTAGCAGGGGATGCGCTAGCACCCCATACACGGAAAGGCTCCCCCTGAACGGACTATGTACATCACGTAACTAGATTACATTAAAGTGCGGTATACGCTTTAAAGCACCTGCAACTAGTTATGTAATATAATACAACTAATATCCCCTATATCTAATAATTAAAAATCTTATTCGTTTAATTCGTATTATTATTTATTAATTAATTATTACTAAGACGATATAAGTTATATATTAGTAATAATTATTTATATACTTTAATAACCATAATGCCGGCCGTATCGATAATATCCGGAATTATTTATAATGGTTTTTAAAATTAAAATAAATTTAAAAATAGATTTAAGGCCAAAAAATTTTTTTTTATAAAATTATATCGATATTGATTAAAACCTTTTATAGCTTATTAAACTTATGCCGCCCGATATATTTTTTTATTTGAAAAAACGAATTTGCCAGTCGATACGGACAATTAATTTATTTTCCGAAAAAATTATTTAAATCGAAAAAATTAATTAAACGGGTTGTCTGATAAATATTTTCGAAATAACGATCGAAAGTAAATAAATTCTTAACTAAAATTTTATAATTTTTTTATTATAATTAAAAATATAAAAATTTTCGAAATAATTAAAATAAACTTATGAAATAAATTTTAAATAACTTTTTTTTCGATTAAATAAATTTACTTAAAATTAAATAATAATTTTAAAAAATAATATATTTAATTTTAAAAAGCCAAAAAGGTTTACGATAATTAATTACATATAAATATTGAACGGAAATACGAAAAACGATTAAAATAAATTTTAAAAGTTACGATAAAATTTATAAATAAATAACGAAATAATAAAATTTAAACTTGAAGTTAACGTTATAAAGTTTCCGAAACGATTATATTAATTATTTAGATAAATTAATTATATATAATAATAGTTTCGATTTTATTTAAATAATCGAATTTATACCTATTTTTAAAAAAGGACGATATTAATCACGGAACGATTAAGTATTTAAAAATTAAAATTAACTTTTTAAATTATTAAAATATAATGTATTTATAATAATTAATGAAAAATATTAAGGTAAAGTTTTTACAAATGTTTCGAATTAAAATAATTTTAGTTAAGAAAAAATTAAAAATATTAACAAAAATATTAACAATTAACCGCGTAATAAACTTTTTAAAAAAGGTCGAAACGAAATAATGGTAAAGGTTCCTAAATAAATCGAAATAATAATAAGCGAAAGCATTAAAAATCGGATATGTAAAATATACGTTATAAAATTTATTTAAGTATTTATTATAAATTATTTTAATACTTTTATATATTTCTTCAAAAAAGTTTTAAAAAAATTTCGTTTCAATTAAATAATAATAATATTGGTCCAAAAACGTCTCGCTGCCGATTAATTCTTAAAGAAAAAAAATTAACGAGTTATTAAAAATTAAAAATAAGTTAATTATTTAAAAAATATATTAACTTTTTATAAAAGATTTTTTTAACGTATTTTTTAATGTTTGATTAACGTAATGCGATAAACGTTACGTTTTACTTTTTAAGGAATTCGATTATTTTGAATTTAAGGTTTACGATATATACTTTTAATTTATATAACAAGTTTTTAAATTATAAAATAACAATTTAAAATAACGGAATAAACGTAAAAAAAAGCTGTATTCCGATTAAAAAATACGAAAAAATAAATATATTACTTTAAAGTTTGTCGCCCCCGAAAACGTTACGTTTATACGACGTAATTTATTACGAAAATTTCGTATATAATTTAATATTTTTACAACAACTTCGGGAAAAAAGGTATTAATAAAATAACCGAAAAAATAATAATTTTATTCGAAATAAATTTAATTAGATAATAATTATATTAATAGATAAATTTACTTAATTCGTTATCGAAAATATTAACTTAATAATATCTTATATAACTTTAATTATTTACAAACGAAAAGTTAATTTTTATATAACCAAATTATTATAAATTAATAACGGTACGATATAACATTTAAAAATAAAATATTTAAGGTTCGAAATAATTATTTAATGATAATTTTATATGAAAGAAGTTCGTTAAAGTTTTTTACAACAGTTAAATGCTAAATACATAATAAAACGAAGGTTAAAAGATAAATACGTCGCAAATTACGAAAAGAAACGTTTTAATTAAAATAACGAATTACCATCGACTTTATAAATTTCTAAAAAAAACCTTAAAAAGTATAAATACGTTATATTTACAATTACTAAATATTTAGGTTTAATGAGGATATTTATTTTAAAAATCGAAACTAAAATATATTAATTATAACATGTTAATACCTTTTAAGAAATTTAAAAAATTAATCTTTTTTATAAATATTTAAATAGAATAACAAAATTTTAAAAAATTATTAACTTCGAAATATACTTTAATTACCTTCTTTTAATATTAAACTTAAGCCTTTAATACTATGTACCTAAACCTAAAACGGAAGTACAAAGCGTTTAAAGGATATAATTAAAAAAAAGCGATTATAATATAAAATAATATAAAATTATTTTCGTTTTTAATCGTATATATCTTTAAAGTAATAATATGCTTATATGACCTTACTAATAAATACGTCTTTTTTTAGCAAAATTTGTATAAAGTTTATTATATTTACCTGGCATATAAAAACGGCGTTATAATACTTAATCGAAAACTTTAATAAATTTATTTATAAATATATAACTATATAGTTTACGCGATAATTATTATTATTATAAAAAAAAAACAAAACTTATAAAAATTAAATTTTAAAAATATAAATTAGTTTTTTTATCGATTACCGATTTACGAATATTTACGAAATTTATAGCCCGTTGATTAAGGAAGTTATTATTATTCGAAATATATAATTTAACGAAAAAGCTATTTTTCTAAATAATATTAAAAATTTAAAAATTTTTTTTTTTTTCACGTTATAAAAACTAAATTACGTACGTTATTTTAATAAGTAAAATTACTTAATTAAGCCTATGATTATCCAAATATATATATTTGAAAGAAAATTTAAAAGTCTAAACAGAATAATTTAATTTCTGGTTAAATAAAACTTTTTTTTAAAATAATATAAACGTTTAAAAAAAGTACAGGTTAATAAAAAATAAATTTATTCGTATAAAATTAAGCGTTTTTATATAACTGTTATATTTAAACTATTTCCGTCTTTTAAACCGTTATTTTATTAAAGTTTATATTAATAATTATTACGATTATTATGCCGGCAGAAATTAAAAAAATAACTTTAAACTTTTATTATATTATTTAACTTAAAATAACGGTAAAAACGAAAGTACTTTATAAGTTAAAAAGTAAATTTTTTATATATTCCGTATAATAAAAACATTATTAAAAACAATTATAAAGTTTAGGAAATTACGTTTAACGTTAAATAATAAACTTATTTTATAAGTTTATTTAATAACCGGCCGGTAAGTTACGGAAATTTAAAAAAAGCAATTACCCGAAATATGTATTATTTTAATTAAAAAGATTTCGGTACGAAAAAATATAATAGAATTTCCAGGTTGTAAAGCCGGATATATAAGCGTAACTTATCGCCGTTATTACAAGGTTATAAAAAGTTAAATATATATCCGTTAAAGGAATTATTTCGTAAAACCGAAAAGGTTTATTTATAAAATTATAAAAAAATAAAATTTTACAAAGCGGTTAATTAATTTCCCGTTAAAAAAAAATAAGTTTTAAAATATATATAGGTATATATTTATAAATTTAATAAATATAATTAATTATAAAAATATAAAACGCGTTTTGTCGTATAAGGCGTTTAATAAGTTAAAAACGTTAATAATAATATATACGTATTTATTTTAATTAAAGAATCGATTTGAATTTTAATTGTTATTACGGTTAAGTTTAATTTAAAATTTAAATAATATAACGTTATTAACGTTTTCAATAACGTGAACGTATTTTATTAAGTATTTATAAAAATACCTTTAAAATATATATAATGTAACAGAATTTTTTTAATTAGAAAAATATTATATGGATGAAAGGATTACCATTATAATACAAAAAGAATTTATTAAAATATTTAAAAAATTAAGATTTAATTTTATTTTTTACAAACTTTATTACTTTATTTATTAAAAGGTTTTTTTTAATAAATAATGTCGTTACGGTTTACCTAAAAAAAAAAAGTTTCATAGATTAATAAATTTAATAAATACGGAAATAATATATTTTTATAAAAGATAAGGATTTATAATAATGTTTCGGTATTAAGATAATTAAAATTTATTTATCTATTTATTTATTTAATTTAATTTTATAAATAAGTTAATTAACTTAATTCCGAAAAGAAGTTTAAATAATCCTTTAAATACGTTAAAAACGGACATTAAATTATTACCGAAACTTAATTTGGTTTATTTAGATTCCATTACTAAATATTAAAAAAAATCGGGTTTATTTTATACGTAATAATTAATACGCGATTTAATATAACCTTTGCGATATCCCGATTTACTCGAATTAATTTAAATCTTAATAACGTCTATTATAAAGTTATTAATCGAATTATTTTATACTTAATCCGGATTAAAACGTTAACGTTATAGTTCAAAATAAAAATTGGTTAAATATTTAAAATAATATCTTTTATACGGATAATACGATCGATCGTAAAGATTTATAAATTTACGTTATGAAATTATTTAAAAAAATAATAATATAACGGCGAATAAATGAAATATAATAATTATTATTATAACCGAAACTAAAATTATTGTTTTTTATACAAATTACAGAAAAGGTTTTATTTAATTTTCGATTAAGTAAAAAATTAAAAATCGGTTTAAATATAAAACTTTTAAATAGATAATACGATAATTTATAAGATATACGGTTTATTAACGCCGACGTTACCTTTTTATAAATAAATTATAATACATAAATACATATAATTATAAATTTCGAAAAAGTTATGGAAAAATATAATTAATATAAATTATACGTTTACGGACGCTATATTAGTTAATAAATTAATAAAAGATTTATTAGGTAAACTATGTAAGCGTTTAAAAAATAATTAAAATTAACAAATATTATAAAAATTTTTAATCGGCGGTTAAATAATTTAAAAATAATTTTAAAAAAGGAATTAATTAATTAAAAAGTTTAATTACGGAAAAAAGGTAAAATAGATAATTATAGCTTTAAAAAGTAATAAAATATAATAATTAATACCGTAACTACGTTAAGGCGTTAAAAAGGTATGTTAGCTAGCAGGGAGTACGTTAGCACCCCATATACGGAAAGACTTCCCCTAAACGGACCATGTATATCACGTAACTAGACTATATTAAAGTGCGGTATACGCTTTAAAGCACCTGCAACTAGTTATGCAATATAATATAACTGATGTCCCCTATATTTAACAGTAATTGCTCTAGGTTAGTCTCTAAGTTTTAGAAAAGGACAAATCTAGTCCGTGGGCAATCGCCCTTACATACACGACTAAGTAACAAAGGATTATCAGTGGACAAAGGCTGTCCCAGGCAGCATTCTGCTGCCTAGCCTGAACAAAGCCCACTAACCTGCAGCACTTAAAAGCACCAATTGCCGCTACGCGTTCTTACGTCAGATAATTACAACTGGAAAATCCAAATCGTTTTAACCAAATCTTAAATATTTTTCGATTTTTTAAATCCCGTATAAATTATATAAAATCCGTTTTATTAAATACCTTTGTAAATTTATTTATAAAATTATCTTTATTTTTTACGTATTAAAAGTTAATATTTTCTTTTTAAATTTTTTATCGTATATTATAATATTTAATTTTAATAAAACGCTTTTTTCGTAATATTTATATCTTTTTTACTTATTTAAATATTTTTATATTACTTTCTAAAATAAAAATAAAACCTTTAAATATAAACTTCAATTTTATAAAAAAAATCTTTTTATTATGTTTATTATAATTATCCTTATATTTATATATTTTATTTTTATAATATATTTCTTAATAACGCTTTATAACTTTAAACTTTAAAATACGGGTAATTTCGTTTTAATTTTTAATACCGACAAGATAAATTTTATTATACCGTTTAAATAACGTAATAAATTTTTAATATATTTTTGATATTTAAATAATAAATCATTTATAAACCTATTTCAAATTAAGGTTATAAACGTTATATCCGGTTTATTAATGCAATTTAAAAAATTAAATTATTTTACCAAATTTATATATTTGAATATTCTTTTTTATTAATTTTACTTTCGTATTTAATAACGTACTTTAGATACTTTTTAATAAATAATATAAGCTTTTTTTCCTATTTTATTTAGCTTATTTAATTTTAATAATTTTTTAATATATTATTATTAATTTAGCTTAACGTTATTAATCGGTAATAAATAAATAATTTGTATATTTACGTATTAATTTGCATCTCCTAAGTTTCTAATAAAAACGTTTTTAACAATTTTTTTAATAATATTTTTAAATTATTATTTATTAGCTTCGAAAAACAAAAAATTATTAACGTATAAAGTAATAACGTATCCGGTTTTAAGGTTATAATAAATTATATTATCTAAAACTAATAAGTAAAAGCTTAATTTCGTAAGTATCTTTTTAATTCTTTTTTATTAAACAGTTTCGGCCTGTTTTAAGCCGTATAATAGGTTTATTAATTTAAAAACCTTTTCAAGGGAAAAACGGTACGTTTTTTTATTCTTTAAATACGTACCGAAGTATTTCTTTAATATAAGGAATTGTTTTATATAAATATTTTCTTTTAGCTTATTATTTAAAATTGTAACGATAAAGTTAATCTGAAGTATGTATTAGTCTAAATAAATAACCAGGGCCATTAGGACTTTTTAATATATAGCCTTTATTATGTTTGCTGTTATTTTATTATAATTTTTTTTTTTCGTTAGGTAAACTATTTCGCCTCAATACGTACTTTATATTTATTTAGCTTTCTTATAAATATATATTTCTTTTTTAATACTTATTTGGTATTAATAAAATGTTTATAAGCTTTTTCCTTAAAGGGTATAAATTTAAAAGTTTTACGCGAAAAGCTTTCTTTAATTTCTGTAAAAATTATTTTAAATTATATCTGTCGTTCGGGGCCTTTTATAACTTTTTTTAAAAAAGGGCCGTTATCCGTTATTATAAACAACTTATAAATAATAAATAACTTGCTTAAATTAATATCTTTTAAATCTTTAAATTTAAAAATGCCATTATATTTATTTTTCAGCATATTAATTATCTGTTAATATTCGTAAATGTTCTGGATAACCTGATCGGCGTTTCCGTATCTTCCAAAAAAGTTGTCGTCGTTAACGTTTGGGATAAAATGAACGGTATATAAGCCCTTATTGCCCTTTTCGCCTTTTTGGGTTAAAGTTTGCTTTAATTTGCGTATTAGTTTAAAGGCTTCGTTTAAAGTTTTTAGGGCGTATAGTTTAGGGATTATCTTTTTCGGGCATCCCCTTTTACGCTTAGCTTGCTTGGTTTCCTGGTCCGTATCGTTCTTCGAAACGACGTTATTATCCTTATTTTTTATTTCGATATTCTTTTATTTTTAATGGTATTTTAAATGCTTTTGTACGGATTATGGAAACGATCGAATAATATTTTTAAGGTCGGAAGGTTACCCTGGCTTTTTTAAATTTTTATAAACTATAATATATAATGTTATAAATAATTTACTACCTTTTAAGAATTATATTTTATAATTATACGTTTTTTAATAACCTAGTAGTATGCCTTTTACTTTATAAGCTATTAACTTTTTTAACTTAAATTTATAGTTTTAATTAATTAGAATTATATACTTGCTGTCGAAAATTCCAAAATAATTATTATTAAGCTTATATAATTTGTTAAATTCGAA
Source organism: Monosporascus sp. CRB-9-2 (assembly GCA_004155915.1). Lineage (NCBI taxonomy): Eukaryota > Fungi > Ascomycota > Sordariomycetes > Xylariales > Monosporascus > Monosporascus sp. CRB-9-2. The sequence goes on from QJOA01000111.1 coordinate 125,394, forward strand.
TACGTTTTTAAAGTATTTAGTTAATATTATATTTTTTATTATAAATTCTTTAATGTTGTTAATTATATACGTTATAACTTTTATTATTAAATTTTAAAAATATATCGGAATTTTTATTTAAGCTGAAATTATATAAATTTTATTTTGTAAAAATTAAATACCTTTTTCCGTAACTTTATTTTAATATTAGTTATAAAATTTAAAAATTATTAATTTAATGTCTTTAATTACGCAAAATGTTTCGATAATCGATATACCAAACTTTTTACCGTTATTTACGCGTAAGGTTTTTATTTTTTTGTTTCGACCTTTTGCGTTAAAAACGTCGTTTTTAAACGTTTAATTATTCGTATAATATATACGTATAAACTTTATTATATTTCGTTTTGAATTTTGAATAAATAATACTTTTTATAACGTAATAAATTATCTATAATAAGCCCGAAATAATTGTTATTTTTAATATTAACGGGATTAATTAAATTTATATTATATTCATTCAATTTCTTTTACGTATTTCCCTTATCGTTAAAGGTTTATAAATAAAATTTTCCGAATTTCTTTTTTGTTATACGTTATATAAAATAGCGTTTTTATTTAGTTAAGGTTTAGGTGTATGTTTATAAATTTTTTAATTGTTTAAATTAATCGTTTTATATTAAAATAATAAAGATAGCGGTATTAAAAGATAATTTCTTTTATTATTTTGTCCGTTATACGAATTTTTTTATCCTTAAAAGCGTTAATAAGCATATTTTTTTAGGTTACCGTCGTCCTTATTAAATACCTTCCTTAATACGTATTCTTATTAATAATTTTTATCGTTCGTTGATTCCGAGGTCTTAATAATAAGCTCCGGCTTTTTATAAAGTTATAAAAAGAAACCTTTCCGAAATACGTTAATTATTGTTAATTGGGATCCGTTAGGGTATATTAAGGTATTTTTATTTAGGTAATGAAATGGAGCAGGGTGCAGGGTCGGATATATGGCCTGACTGATTAGTTAGTTAGTACCCCTTATGTATTTCTAGCGGTTCTTTTCGCCGGGCTCAACCCCGAGAACATTATCATTTATCTTTTATAGTTTGTTTTACTGGTCTTAATATCAGAATATAGTTTGCGTTATCTTTATTATCTCTTGAACCCTGGGCTTATTCGTAACACGTTTATCGATTATGTACTGATTAGGACCGATTTTTTCCGTCTTATTTCATTTGGCTGCTAAGGAGAGGATCGAACTTTCGATTTTCCGATTAATAGTCGGAAGGGATAAGGTTTTGATTAGAAGCGCGATTACGATTACGATTACGATTATGCAGATTTGACAGCGATTTGCGGTAGACGACTGATAATTACGATAATGAGGCAACCTTTTTTCCGATTAATAAGAAAGTTGTTGGACTGCTTGAATACGATGCTTTACTTAAAGATACAGCTTTATTCGGAAGACGGCAAAAAAGTATAAGCGCGGATGGCAACCGGTGTTAAAATCTGGATTAATTACCTAAGTTTTAACCCAATTATGTAATTTAAAATATTATATATATTAATAAAAAGATTACGTAATAAAATAAATTATAAAATTTAATTAATAAGGGTTAAAAAAGCCAAAATTGCGTTATTAGTAACGTAATTATTAGGATTTAAATTAATTAAAATAAATATAACGATAATAAAATTAACGATATAAGTAAAATAATAAATACAAAAAAGAATTTAAACTTATAAAGTTATTTATTTTATAAACGAAAAAAAAGAACCGAAAAAAATAACGTTTTTTAATATAATATAAAAATTTTTAAAAAAAATGTTACGCGATATATTTTAAACTTTTTTTAATATTAATTAAGGAATATTTGATTTAATTATTATTAAGCGGTATTATTTAAAATTTATTTTTTTTATTAAATTTAAATATTATAATATTTAAATTAATAATAAAAATATTAATTAATAAATTAAAAAAGGTATAATTAAATAATTAACGCCGTAATATTAATTAAAATAAAATTATTTAAACGATTAAAGAAAAATTATTTATTTTTTAAATCCGATAAAAAAAATATGTTTAAAATAATTATTACGGATAATTATTTATTTTATGCTTAAATATATTTCCGCTAAAATAATATTTTATTATTTAAATAATTCGAAAATTAATAATATTAATTAATTTAAAATAAATTTTAATATATTTTTTAAAAAATTATCGAAATTTTTTAAAATTATTTTTTAGGTTTAATTATAATACGGATTATTTTCAAAATTAAATTTTTTTAATTTTACGAAAAATTAAAATTTTATTTTAAATATAACCGTTTAATACCGATTAAAAAAAAATTTTTACGATAATAAACTTAATAAAATTAAATCCCAAAATAATAATAATCCGATCGAATTTTTAAAGTTTATTAAGAATTTAAATATATAAATAATTTTTAAAATTATTATCGAAATACCGAAAAAACGAAAAATTATATTAACTTAAAACTTTTTAAAATTATTTACAAAATTTATGATATTTATACCGAACGTTATATTCTTCGAATAAATCGATTAACCCAAATACGATTTTTTTATTTTTATTATAAATAAGTTTTCGTTTATTATAATTTTTTTAAATCAATTAATTTATTTAAATTTTCGTTTTTTAAAAACCGGAATTACCGATTAAATTAAAAAAATTACTTAATATATAAAGAATATAAATTTACGGAATTTAAAATATTTATTAGATTATTATTTTAAATCGATAATAATAACATAAAAAACTAAATTAAAATAATTATTAATAAAATAATTAAATAAAATAACGTAATTTAAATTGTTTTAAAAAATTTTTAAATTATAAAACTTAAAGTAAATTTAAATTACCAAAAATTAATTAAAAATTTTAATTAAATAAACTTAATAAAGTAATTTTAATTAAGTTTACGATTATTATTTAAAATATACCGTTAAAGTAAAAAACGGTTTAAAAAAATTAGGCAAAAAAAATAATTAATTAATAAAAACGAATATATTAAATATTTATTAAAAAAATTATTAATAATTTAAATATATAATTTAAAAGTTTATACGTAATAATTTACAATAAAGTTTTTAAATTATTTAAAGGTTAAGTTATAAATAAAGTTATATTTTTTAAATATAAAAAACGTAAACGATAATATAAAGGCATTTATTTCGATATTAAGTAAAAAAATAAAAATCGGTTTTATTCGGTTTATTAATTTAAATAATTACAATTAAGAAATCCCGGTTTATAATATTTATTATCAAACCGGATTAATTAAATATCGAAAATTATGAACGTATTATAAAATTTAAAATTTAATTAAACTTAATAAATTTAAAATTTTAAAGTTTTTAAAAAAAAAATAAAAAACCGAAAAATAAACCGGATATTATAATATTACGTTTCGTTAAAATAAGAAAATATTTTAAATATATAATTATAATACCGATCCGTTAATTAATATAATTAATTTTTAACCGGATAAATTTAATCGATTAAATTTTTACCGTAAACGAAATAAATATTAAAATTAAAAAAATTATCGACATAATTATTAAAATTATAATAAATATTTTAATAATTTTAATTAAAATATTTATTAATTTTACTAAAAACTTAAATATAATATAGAAAAATATCGTTTATTTATTAACATAAAAATTATCGGATTAATTTTACTTACCGACGACGGTTATATTATTTTTTTTAAAATTTTAAAAAATAAAGTAACTTTAAATATAATTTAATTTTTTTAAATTTTAAAAAATTAAGTAATTAAATAATAAATCTTAATTTAAAAAAAGATTTTAAAATAAATTTATAATTTACTAACTTTTTTTATTTAATTTAAGGAAAAAATGCAATATTTTAATCAGCGAAACGATATTTTCCGGAACGTTAATAATTAATTAATTAACCTTACTCTGGATATTATTAATTAAACTAAATTTTAAAAATATATTACGAATTTATAATTAAATCGATAAAAATTCGATATTAATTAAATTAAAATACCCGAAATTAATATAACTTATTTTGTTAATTATAAACAAAAACCGTTTTATACAAAGGCATTTTTACGTAATTAATTTTAAAACGACCTTATCGAAAATAAAAATATCCGTTATTTTAAAAAAAATTTAAACCTTAAAAATCGATAATTTTAATTAATTAACGGTATTTATTAACGTTATAATAAGTAAATAATTTAAAAATAAGGAAAATAATTTAAAAGGTATAAAAAAAAATTTAAATACGAAATTAACGATAATAATTTAATATTTAAAAAATTTATATTTTATAATATAAAAATCGATATTTAAATAAATAATATCTTTTAAATAAATATTAATATTTTTTAAATAAACGATATTATTTAAATGGATAATATTTTTACTCATAAAAGCTTAAATAATAAATATATAATTAAAATTTAAAAAAAAAAATTTAAAAAAATTTAAAAAAGAATTTAAAAAAAAATTTTAAAGAAAATTTAAAAAGAAATTTAAAATTATTTGGTCCAAATTAATCGAAATTTACTCAAATTTCGGCAAAGTTTTTAAAAATTTTATAACTATTAAAATTTTAAAAATACTTAATTATAAAAATACGGAAATAATTAAAATAACCGAAATTAAAATACGAAAATTAAAATTTTTAAAAATAAAAAAACCTTTTAAAATTTTTATTATAAATATCGGTTATAAAGCAAAAAGTTAAAAAAATACCAAAGTTTTATTAATTTAATAATATAACTTAATTAAATATATTACCCCGTTATTTAAATTAATAGTTAAAATAAGTTATAAAAACGGCAAAAATTTAATTAATAAAATTATTGATATCGAAATTAAATTTAACGTTGTTATTACGTTATACGTTAAGCGATAAAAAATTATTATAAAATAAATATACGTATTATTTATAAGTTTTAATTTTTAAAAAAGAACTTTATTTAAAAATATTATTAAAATATCCGTTTAATTAATTAATCGATTAATTTTTAATTATTTATTTATTATTAATACTTATTACGTTACGTAATTATTAATATTATAACTTAACTTTATAACCAAATTAAAGATAATATTAAATATAAACCCGGACGGAATAAAAAAAATCTTAAAATTTAATCCGTTAAAAATCGTTATCCCTTTAATCCTTATTAAAAAAATTACGCATAATATCCGTAGTAATAAAAAGCTTAAAAAAAAGTAACCGGTAAAATAATAAACCGTTTTATTAACGAAAACAAACTTATAAACAAAAATATAAATAAATACGTTATAAGCCTTTATATTTTTTGGATTAATAATATATATATTAATTAAAACCTTAAAATAATTTAAAAAGTTATAAGTAATAAATTAAAACCCGGAAATATTATTTTAGGTTAATTTAACGATAAAGAATTTATATATATTTTATACGGAATATTATAAAATAAAAAATAACAAAAAATTAATAATAATCGGACCATATAAATTAATACGATATATAAATCGAAAAAAAAATAATCTTAATCGATAATATGTTACCAAACGGATTAATATTATTCGGAAACCCAGATTAAAAATCTAAAAAGCTTAAAAACGCTTAAAAAATTCTGAATTAAAATAAAAAAAAACTTAATAAACTTGGTATATTATTAGCTACTTTATTTCCGAGGTTTATTATCATATTACGAAATACCCGATTTACAAAAAAAAATTTAAGGTTATTTTTAATTAACTTAATAACAAATTTAACCGTATTAAAAAAACCTTATTTAAAAAAATGCTTTTTTGCAAAAAGGTTACTTTAACTTAAAATTAGCAAAATTATAACAAAATTAAATTAAATATCGTACCAAACTATAAGATCCGGATAATTCCTTACAAAATATAACAAATTAAAGGTATAATAATACCGGCTAACCTTAAAAATAAATTAATCGAAATATTATAAATACGTATTTAACGAAAAATATTCGAACAATTTTATATTACGTACAAAAATGCTTAATTTTTTATCGAAAAGAAGAACGGTAACCTGCGATTGATTAATTTTATTACTAAATTAAATGTTATTATTTTGCGAAACGCCTTTATATTAAAAAATTACGATAAATTTTCCGCAAATTTTGTTATATATTTATTAATTACTTCAATAAACTTTTTTTCCGATTACCATTAGGTTATATTAACCCTTATTAATAAGGATCTTACCATTTTCGCGATATTTTTAAAACTTTTTAAATATTATTAATATATTTTCAAAATTTATCAATTTTATAGCTTATTTTTGCCGTATAATAAAAAGAATTCTTAACGATTTAATACCCGATATTACCCAGTTATTTGTCGAAGACGTCGGTATTAAAAACCCAAAAATAAAATATAATAATAAAAAAATCTTTTTTAGGATTCGGCGATTTATCTACGGATAGATCGTTAATATAAATAAAACCTTTATTAATTATAAACTTATTAATATATTGATTAATATAAAAACATTTTAATAATATTAAGAAATAATCGTTATAATTGGATTTTTTTACGGAACGAATAAATAATAACCGGATATAATTAAGATAAAAAAAAATTTAAAAGTTTTGTTATATAAAAACGTTTCGAAAATTAAAGTTTTTTTAAATATTGTTATTTATTACCGGATTTTTATTATATATTTCGTTATTAAGATCGAATTTTTTATACCTTTATTCCGGAAAAATTAACTTTTCGTTTAAAAATTTAATTAAAACCGTATTATAAAAGATATAAAATAAGTAATTATTATTATCCCGATTTTAATTATTTTAAATTATAATTTTATTATAGGCAAAATTATTATAAAGATAAATATAAGTAAAAATAATTTTAAAAGTATTTTTAATTAAATAATTAATAATATTAAATATTCCGTAGGTTTTAAAAGTAATATTTAAAAAGGCGTTAAATTAAATTACGATATTAACAAATTAAAATATCGAATTATTTTTAAAATTTTAAAAAAATTCCGAAATTATATTTACGAAATCCGATTTATATTTTAAACCGACGTTAAGGTATTAATAATTTAAATTAAGAGTTTTTTAAATTTTTTATTTAAAACCGTATTTATTTATTAAATCGTTTAAATAAAAATGTTCGATTTCGAAATTAAGTATATTTTTAATAAAAAAAATTTAACCGCCGATAATTTATTCCGAAAACCGCATAAAGTTTTTAACGTATTAAACGATTAATGAAAAAAAAAGTTAATAATTTTATTAATATTTAATTAAACGTTATTCAGCTTAACCTTATCTTAACCGGTATAACCTTAATTTTTATTAAAACGGATAAATAAAAACTTTTTATTAAAAATTGATTTAAAAAATTGTAAAAATACGTTAAATTTTTTACGATGTTAAACTTTTTTAATCGGTTACGTAAAATTTTAATAAAGAAAAAAGTTATTTTTAAAACCGAAACGTTAAAATATTATATTTAAAACGGTATTTTATAACGTAAAACGAATAAATAATATAATAACCGTAAAATTATCGTTATTAAACGAAAACGATTTACGGTAATTAAGTAATATTATAAAAATCATAATTATAAAGAACGAAATTTAATTTATTATCGTATAATAACTTTTTATTATTAATGCGGATTATTTAATTATATTCGAAAAATAATACGGGCGTATATAAAATGTTAAAAAGTAACTAATCGACGGTTCGAATAAAATTACGGTTTTTTGTAGCTTATTAATATAATTATTATTTAAATAATTAATATTTAATTTATACCTAATAATAACGGTTTTAAAATTCCGGTTAAAATAAAATACGAATTATTCGATTATTTAAAAATTAAAACCTTACGTTTTGTTACGTTAATAACAATTAAAAAGTTTTTAAATAAGCATATTTTTTATTAATACGGTATCCCGATTAAGATTAAAATAAATAATAACTTTAAAAATAAAGGTAAAATAATTAAAACTTATAATATATTTAGGATTTAACGAAAGGTTGGAATTACGTATACCGCCTGGTAATAAGGCCTGGTTAAAAAAAAATACATCCCGATCGTTAAAGCTTTAATAAAAATAACGAATGGTACCGGCAAAAAATAAGTTAAACTTTTGCTTAAAATAGTTTTTATTAATAATACCATTATAAAAAGTTACGGCCTAAGCCTGCATAAATTGTTATACGGATAAAAAACGTTTTTATTGATCGAAATAATCCTGTTAACGTAAAAAATTATAATATAAAATCTTAATATCCCGAAAAAAGATTTAATTACTTAAAGGATTCGGTTTTTGAAAAAGAAAGCTAAAAACGTAATTAAAGTTACCAAAATTATTATTCATTAACGTTATAAAGTTATTAAATTTACAAATTAAAAAACTAAAAATAAAATAAAAAATAAACCTTTAAAAATAAAAGATTTAATATTATTATATAATACGTTCCGATATATAAATATGTCCAAAAATATAAAGCTTAAATATTATTAAATTAACCCGTACTTAATTAATAATATTATTAATTTAAATATTTATTATTTAAAAAAAATTAATAAAACCAAATTATGAAATTCTTTCCTTATTAATAAATTAAAATAATTTATAAAAAATAAAAAAGGATATTAAAAGTCGATTAATTTATAAAAGAATAATTAAACGAAACCGTTTACCGATTAACCTTGTAATAAAATATTAAATATTTTTAATATTATTAATATTAAATTTTTAAAAAACTAAAAACTTAAAGCTTTAAAATTTATAAAAATAAATATTAAAATATAAATATTTAATAATTAATTCGAAAATTACGTAATCGTAAATAATAATAATATACCGGAAACGAACGGATTAAGAAAACGGAAAAAATTAACGTAATTAATTACGAAAAATTAAAATATAAAAACTTTATTACGTTTTATTATTACCTTATTTATTATTATTTTATACGATATTTATTATACCTTATTTATAATTAATACGTTTAATTATATTTACCCGGTATTAAGGATCCGAAATATATTTTTTAACTTTATTTTAAAATTAATTTTTATTAAATATTCTTATAATCGGATAAATATCGTTATAAATATTTCTTTTAATTTATAGTAACCGTTTATAATTTGCTTTAAATTTTTCGAACCAATTATTGCGGAAAGTGTAATTATAACTTTTAATAAACCCGACATAATTATTATAAAACTTTTCATAAAATTCCGTAATTAATTAATATTTAAAAAATAAAAATATATTATATCACTCGAATTACTTTAATATTTTATATCGTTATTTATATAAATCGTACGGAATAATATTAAATATTCCGAAAATTTAAATAAGTAAGTTAATAATATACCGAAAATCTTTAATAAATAAACATATAAAAAAATTTATAAACTCGGCCCGAAATATTTTGACGTATATAAAATAAAACGGTAATTTTTTATTTTTATTTTAAAATATGGCGATTATATCAAATTAAGTATTTATAATTATCCAAAAGTTTTCGCCCTTAATTCGTTATCGTATATACTAACCGGTAGCTGGACCGCCGACCAAATTAATAAACATAATCCCGAATATTTTATATTAATTAATAAAAATTCGTTAAAAATATTATAAAAAATAAAAAGTATTTACCTTAATATATTTAAGTATTACGTAATATATAATATTTTGGTTATTCCAAAACTAAGTTAATTTACGTTAACGTCCGATTTAAAAATTAAAAAGTTTTAATATTTTAATACTTAAAAATAATTTAAAAAACCGATTAATAATACGCAGATTTATTAAAATAATTAATACCGTTAATAAAGACCCTAAAATAATATTATAAGGTTAAAATATTTTAGGAAATAAAAATATTACCGATATTAATCAACGGCTATTAATTATTTATTTAATAATATTTAAAATTAAGTTAGGTATTAAACTTTTTATTATTTCGATTACCGGTAATATATATTAAAAAAACCAAAATTTAAAAAATCGTAAATTATTTATAATCGGTATTTTAGGTAATAAATTATTTTAATTAAATATTGTATTACGGAATTTATATTAAAAAGAAAAAATTAATTTATAAATAAATACCCGGCGATATATTAAATTTTAAAATTTCTAAATATTATTAAGGTTATATAAAAACTTAATACCCTAAGTAATAATCAAGATTTTATTAATACGATAAATTATAAATTTAAAAAATATAATTATATTTAATATAATTAAAACTTTATAACGTTAAATAAAAATATATTTAAATTTACGCATATTTTGTTTAACTTTACGATCGATAGATTTAATATTATTAAAACTTAATAATTTATTACCTAATCCAAATTATTTTTTAATAAATAGTTTTTTTATAAAATGGATAAATTTATTTAAATTTATATTTTTACGAAAACCTTAAATATTACGTAAGTTTAATAATTTATAAAAATTTATAGTAAATTAATTAAAATAACGGGAAAAATTATGTATATATTTAGGTATATATTAAATTTTAAAAATAAATATAAGCGGGGAAAAAAATTGATATAATTTATAAAAAGAAAATTATAAAAAAAATATAAATATAGAAATAATTGTATAATTAATTAAAGAAACGTACCGACGACCATATCTTTTTTTATATAATATCGGATAAAATTATTAAAAAAGTTTTCGGCATATACATTTTTTATAATAAAATTTAATGCATTAATCTTATATATACTTAATTAATTATATATATAATTCGGTATTATTTTTTAACGTATTCCTGTATTTATATAACTTAATATTTATAATTTATTTATATTTTTATATATTTATACTTAAATATAGATATATTTATATTTATATATATTTATATATTATATATTACTTTTCTTTATTATTACTATTATTTTTAATTATTATATATCGTTTTAGTCGTACCTGCATATCTTGATTAATTTAGTACCAGTTATAATATCGACGTCCAAAAAACGTATTATATAAAATAAAACCGAAAAATTTAAAAAATTAAATATATTATATTTTGGAAATCTTAATTAATTTGTTAATATATTTATATAAAATATCGATAGTATAAATTGCGTATTATATAAGATATATAATAAAAACCGTACTTTTTATTTCTTTATAATATTAACTCCGAAGTTATATTTTAATTAATTTATTTTTATTACTTTATATAATAAAGGTAATATTTATTCATAATAAAAAGTTATTCCACCTTTTTTATAACCCGATAAATTTTAAAATAACGTAATATCGGCCGGAATATAATAAACCTTAATAATTATGCCAAATAAAAAATATTTACGATTATAATATATTATAATAATTATTTAAATAATCGTTATAAATATTTTACCCAAAATTATAACCGTTATTTCAAAAACTGGAAAAATAATTAATAAAAATTAGATTATCATTATTTTTAATAAAACAAAAAAACATAATCCGGGTTTATAACCTTAAATATATTTAATCCGTTACCTAGCTTAAAATATTAATTAATAACAAAAAAAAGGTTATTAAATTAATATATTATATATCCGATCAAAAAACTTTTTTATATTTTTGAATATTTATTTATTCAAAAAACGTATTAAATTATTTTTACAAAAATATCGAAAAGTTTAAAAGTATTTAATTTTTAATAACCTGCTTATACGTGTAACGATCGCCAATATACTGTTTTAAAATATATCTTAAATTTATAATTTATAAGTTACTGACGCGTTTTACTTTATTATTTGTAATCTAGAACGATAACATAAGTTTATATTATACGAAAAAGGCGTTATCTTAAATAATATAAAAAAAATCATTAAAAGGTACTTTAAATTTAAGTTAAAATAGAAAAATATTTTAAAATCCGTAAAATTATAACTTCGCAAATCTTTATTCCCGTTTAATAACGATAGTAAAAAACTAAATATTAATAAAGCTTTAAATCTTAAAATTATTTAATAATTAAATTTAATTTCCCCTAATTAAAAAAAAAACGATCTTAAAAAATCGACTTTATAAATTACCGCAATTCCGATACCTCCCTTATAACTTAATCGTCCCAAATACACATTACCGACATAATCCCTTAAACTTACCTTCGAACTAAAATATAAACCTTAACTAGCTGTAAGTAATTAATAAATATAAATAATAATAAAAAACCGGTATAATATACCGTATAAATAAATAGGAAATATTTATAAAATAATAACATAACGACTAAAACCATATTTCCCTTAAAGTTAACCTTATTAACCCAAATACAAAACCTCGATCGTTAAGCAAAAAAATAAAAACAAAGCACAAAAAAAAAAAAAAAAACCAAATAACGCGAAAATTTAACTAAACGTAAAAAACGAAATCTTAAGTTAAAAAACATAGAAAACAAACCGTATAAATGTTAACTAAATTAATTAATAAATTTTATATATATTTTATAAAATTGGAAATTAATTACGTTAAATTTTTATATAATTATTTTTTAAAATAAATTAAAAATAATTTTATCTTATAAAAAAAGGGTTAAAATAAAGCAAAATATAAGGTTAAACATATAGCCTAATTAATCAATTAATCAACACCCCCTATATATTTTTAACGGTCCTTTTCGCCGGGCTCAACCCCGAGAACATTACCATTCATCTTTCATAATTTGCTTTACTGATCTCAACACCAGAATACAATTTACGTTACCTTCATTATCTTTTAAACCCTGCGCTTACTCGTAACACGCTTATCGATTATGCACTGATCAGGACCGATTCTTCCCGTCCAATTTCAATAACCTTTTTTTTGTAATATATCTTTTTAAAAATACTTTTAAAAGGAAGTTATTAATATATAATGTATACTTTATTATAATTTCGTTATTCTTTTTATACGGGCCTTTTAAAAGCTATTTTATTATCTTAACGGTAATAGCGATAATAGGTTTTTTACCTGTTATAATGTAGATTCTCTTATTTTTAATATTTAGAACCGAATTTTTCTCGAAATTCTTAATATTATTCGTAATATTAACGTTTGCATTTAAATTTTAAAGTAATCTATTTTTATTATCCTTTATAAATTAATAGATATGTAACAATATGGCATTGTTTATAATAACTGCTTTAAAACTTTTAATTGCTATAGCCTTAAAATACTTAGCCGTTATAACTACTTTTTAAAACGTTTTACTAGCGTTATTTTTAACGGTTGCTTTAGATTTTTTAATTATTAAAGCTTTAAGGCAGTTAGTTATTAAAGCTTTAACGTAATCAGCCTTTATAGCTTCAAACCTATCGTCCTTTATAACAGTTATTTCCAGGCTGTTAACCACTTAAAGCGTTTTATTATATTACTGCATAAAGTTCTAAAGTTATTATTTATTAATATAGGCGCTAAATGTTCCTTTACTGGAACGGTACAAATCTTCCAAGCCTTTAAGGATAAATTACTTTTTATCCGGTTTACTGCCGCGGGTGTCGCCGCAGGTATTACAAAAGTTGTTATTTTAATTATTATTATTCCTTTAACGTTAACCTCGTTTTCCTTTTTTTTTTGCCGTTTTTTTTGGGGGGGGGGGGGGGTTTAATTAATTTTTTGGTAAAAATTTGTATTT